>JARQOD010001550.1:0-95697 GCA_033576555.1 Oophaga sylvatica | reverse complement strand
CGGGAAAGGGAAGCTTTCCAACTCTGTAACTTTCAGCTTGGTCAGTGAATTTCATGAGTCCCCTGGCAACCAGATCACGCCGTGTGAAGAACTTAGCAAATTCTGTTGTGAACCGGTTGTCAGCAGAGTATAGGGTGATGGGTCACCCTGATAGTGGTGTGAGGTGCGTTTGTACCTGTTAGTATCCTTGGGTGGCGGCAACCGGTGTCGTGATGCTTCAGTCTGATGTGCGGCTTGTCA
Source organism: Oophaga sylvatica (assembly GCA_033576555.1). Classification (NCBI taxonomy): domain Eukaryota; kingdom Metazoa; phylum Chordata; class Amphibia; order Anura; family Dendrobatidae; genus Oophaga; species Oophaga sylvatica. The sequence goes on along the minus strand of JARQOD010001550.1, from coordinate 95,457 downwards.
GCAGGGCGATTCACGTTGGTTACCTGGTGAGGGGGAAGGAAAGTCAATAGCAGAGTTATTTTGCTCTACGTTTTCGTGTTGGTATCTGCTTGGAGCTGAACCTCATGATGACTCTCGCTCGCTTCACTGGAGGTGTCATGATCTTGTTCCGATGCCGGTTCGGGGTTTTGGGTTTTGGGAAATCAGGAAGTCCATTAACATACTGAGATGTGCTTTGTGGTGACTCTTGCAGTGGAAACTCCAGACTTGACGTACTGCTTAGACTGTGCTGCTTGGGATTTTGCGCAGCTTCTAGAATTCTGCCTCGGCGGGGGCTGTGGCAGCTTCTCTTTTTGCTGCTAGGCTCTTTAAGGCGGCATCTATGGTTGCCTTCTCTAACTGCGCCTTGCTCTCTAGTTCAGCTTTCTCTAACTGCGCCTTGCTCTCTAGTTCAGCTTTCTCTAACTTAAGTCGCTTTCTCTTGTTCAGCATAGCTTGCTCGCCTTTTCGGCGGCTAGAAAATTTTTGCGCGGGCAATGGCGATGCGCTGCTGATGGATGTTGTCTTTGAAGTGACGGAAGTGACAGATTTTGTCCTGTGTGATTTGTGGGCATGGTGTCTTAGCCATGCAGAGATTGCTGTAGCTGTATTAAGTCTCTGTGTAGCCGGTGACTTGAATCTCACTAGGTAGATGGCTGCAGTTTCACTAGATCCTGCAAGCTGAATGGCTGACTTTTCACTGAATTCCACTAGCTGGATGGCCGCCGTTTCACTATTTTTGTCCTCACTTGATGAGGCAGATGTCATTGCAAGTTGTACAGACAGCTAAACCTTTATATCCCGGGGTCCAATAAGGAGATTGTGATTGAATCTGTGCTTTATTGAACTTGATATATTGATGAGCTCGGTGAAACGGCGATGCTATCACAAGAGGAGAGGAAAAGATTAGCTGCTTCCTGGATGCAGGCTGAAGGAAAATGGAGGGAAATGTAGGGAAATGGAGGAAAGCTCCCAACATACATTGCTACGCTACCATCATGCATTGCTAAGCTACCATGATGCATTGCAAAGGAAAAGAAAAAGATCTAGCTGAAATGAAAGAAAACAGTATATGAGACTGGTCACTAGAGGGAGCCAAACACTAGATTATCACACTCCTATGCAAAACAGTAAAATCAAATAAGTCAGAAACGATTGGATGCTGGGGCAGAACAGCCATTTCATCCCTCCATTTAATTTTTTTGCACTGTGTCTTAGCGAACTTATTGACACAATTTTGCAGTAAAAAAAAAATACAGGCCCAGTAATTTCAAGTCTGGTATCTCTGTTACATGAATCACCTAACTGTGGGGTTAAAAATTGGGGCATTTTTGGTGCTGCATTGAACTTTTTTTGCTGTGTCTTAGCCTAGTTTTTTCCCACTTTTGTGATATTTTTAAAAAACATACAGGCCCAATAATTTCAAGTCTGGTATCTCTGTTACAACGCATCTACTTGTGGAGAAAAAATTTAGTCATTTTTTGGACTCCATTAAACTGTTTTGGCTGTGTCTTAGCCTAGTTATTCACAGTCTTGTGCTGTTTTAAAAAAAAAATACAAGCCAGATAATTTCAAGTCTGTTATCTCCGTCACACGCCTCACCTATCTGTGGGGTTATAATTGGGACATTTTTGATGCTCCATTGAACTGTTTTGGCTGTGTCTTAGCCTAGTTATTTAGTCTTGTGCTGTTTTAAAAAAAAATACAAGCCAGATAATTTCAAGTCTGTTATCTCCGCCACACGCCTCACCTATCTGTGGGGTTATAATTGGGACATTTTGATGCTCCATTGAACTGTTTTTGCTGTTTATTAGTCTGTTTATTTACACCAATTTGCTTGACAAAAAAGGTGATACCTACAGGCCAGATATTTTAAACTGTTGTTTTCCCACACACGGATCACATATAAGTTTGTGCCAAAGTCAAGCATTTGTAGTGAAAGTGCAAAATATTGCAGTGCATTTAAAATGGGCAAGGTGCGTGCCAAGGGATGGGAAAGTGAATGTGATGATGATGGTGTATGCAGAGGGTGAGCCTAAGGATGTGGGCAAGTTGAAATTGGCCCAAACAAACACCCACATCTTCTCGCTCAACCTTCCTGTCACAATCACTAAGGTACCGCAACAGCAAACCACTATTGAACCCAAAGCAGTGTAAAAAATTTGTTGGTTGGATAGCGGATAATGCTTCCAGTCAAGTTTGTCACCAACACCACTACCCTGTCTTCCCCAAGGTCAAGTCTGAGTGCCGTGAGAGTGGACCACATATTCCTCACCCTGATCCTTCTTCCTCCCACAATGCCGAGTGCGTGAGACAACCGATCCCACACTTGTACACTCTGAAGAGCTGTTCACTTTTCCATTTAGATATTCGGGCCTCTCTCCCGATGCAGTTGAATGGGGCAAGAAGAGATCGCATGTAGCTATGCCCAAATATTCGAGGAGCTACATTCACATGAAGGCGACGGTGGGAACATGTCACAAGAGGTGGACGATGATGAGATACAATTGCCGGAAAGTCAGGAGGAAGCCAGGGTGTGAAAGTGAAGACAGGGTGGTGGATGATATAGTAACTGACCCAACCTAGCAGGAGAACATGCAGAGCGAGGACAGCAGCACACAGGGATGAGGGAGGCATAGCACCCTGACAGGGGCGGGAAGAAGCATTGTGTTGGCCACAGACAGAAGACAGGCAACCGTTCCCTGTAATACCAACAGGACGCAAGTTGCCAGTAAAAGTGTTAGGTCTTCCGAGTCTGGTTGTTTTTTAAAGACTGACGATAACCCCAAACAGGCCATTTGCACCACCTGCCATGCTGCATCAGCAGGGGTAGCAAAACTGCCAGCTCGACCACCACCAGCATGATCAGGCACATGGCAGCAAAGCACCCAACTTTGTGGGCTGAACCCCAGGGTCCAGGACCCGTGTCTGCAGGTGACACCACTGCTTCTTTCATTGTTGCGCATGCAAGCCATCCCCTATCCATGGTGCCTGCGAAGATGCCTCCTGCCCTGCACACACTCAAATAGCACCATCAGAAAGCACGTCCACGTCCTTGTCCTAGTGCAGCAGTGTTCAGTTGTCCATACCCCAGTCCTTGGAACACAAGAGGCAATACGCTGCCAACACCCCGCAGGCCACACTACTAAATTCACACTTTTTCTTGTCTGCTTGTGCTCGAAATGTGGCCTTTTAGGCTCGTGGAGATGGACACTTTCCGCAACCTGATGGTGGCGGCCGTCCCTCGATACTCAGTCCCCAGCCGCCACTATTCTCTGTGTGCCGTCCCCTCATTACACAAGCCCATGTCCAACAACATTAGCCTTTCCCTCAACAATGCAGTTACTGGGGAAGTCTACCTAACCATGGACACGTGGACAAGTGCTTATGGGCAGGGATGGCACATCTTGCTGATGGCACACTGGGTTAACATAGTGCAAGCCAGGACCCAGTCAGACCTTGGGATGGAAGATGTCCTCCTGACGCCGAGAATTGCAGACCCTACATCAATCAGGGTTGCCCCACAGTCTACAGCTCCTGCAACTCCCCTCCTCCACCTCCTCTTCTTTAGCCTCCATCTCTGAAATGACCACATCAGTCACAAGCTGGAAGCACTGCAGTACTGCCTCAGCCAAGCGGCAACAGGCTGTACTGTAGCTAATATGCATAGGTGACAAAATGCACAATGCTGAAGAGTTGTGGCAGATCTGTGACTGACACGGCTGAACCTACAGCCAGGCATGGTCGTGTGTGACAATGGCAAGAACCTGGTGGCGGCTTTGAAGCAAGGCAAGCTCACACACGTACCATGCATGGCCCATGTGCTTAACCTTGTTGTTCAGCTGGGTTCTCAAAAGCTACCCGGAGCTGCCAGATTTTTTTGTGAAAGTACGCCACCTGTGTGCACATTTTAGAAAGTCAGCTACACCTTTGCCATGTTTCAGCAGCTTTTGCAACTTCCGGCTCACCAACTGGTGTGTGATGTCCCCACATGTTGGAATTCTACACTGCAGATGTTGGAACGGATTTATGAGCAGAAGAGGGCAGTTGTTGACTAGTAGTATCAACAAGGTCGTCAGTATTCAGTTCAGACTCCGCACATAAGACCTCAAGAGTGGACATGGATGTCAGACATATGTATCATCTTACAAAACTTTTAACTTTGAGGAGTCCACCAAGATGGTGAGCAGCGATGTGCCATAAGTAGCATCGACATCCAGCTTCTCTGTATTCTGAAACGCTCTCTGCTCACAATGAAAGATGAGGCATTGTAGCCGGAGCATGATGAGACGGAGCAAGAAATCATACAGGTGATTACACACAGCCCAGTCTCATGTTTCCTAATGTATATTGATTGACAATGAGGAAGAGGAGAAGGAAGAACAGGAGCTACTTTCATGCAGTATAGACGGTACTGCAAGCACAACTGTCATACCATCTGTTTCCCGTGGATGGCCTGAAGACAGGGAGGAGGAGGAGAGCATGGTCAGTCGTCCTCTTGGTGAGGACACGGAAGTCTTGCCTGTTAGCAGTCTGGCATGCATGGCTAGTTTAGGTTGCGCTGTGTTTCCCGTGACCCTCGTATTCTCAAAATTTTGGGTGACAGTCATTACTGGTTGGTGACACTTCTAGATCCACACTACAAGGAGAACTTTCAATCTCTTTTTCCCGAGGCAGACAGGAGTACTAAAATGATGCAGTACAAGAAGGCCCTTGTTGCGGTATTAATAAAAAATTTCCACGTGAAATTGCTGGCAGCATAAGTCACAGTTCATTGGACAATCAAGGAGTACAGGCAAGGGAGACAACTCCAATCCACCAGAGGCAGGGGAACACTGGCAAGTTCTGGGAGAGTTTTCTCAGACCCTCCCATCGCAGTGGCCTAAGACATTGGGCACTCTCACAAGAAGTGCAAAGTTGTGGAAGATGCTGACCGTACCAATGTTCTCCATGATTCCTTTGTGCCTTATAATTATTGGGTCTCAAAGCTGGATTTCTGGCATGAACAGGTTCTCTATGCCTTGGAGGTCCTGGCCTGCTCTGCCACTAACGTTTTGTTAGAGTGCGTTTTTAGTGCCGCTTGTCAACTGAAATTGCTGACAGGCTGATTCTTATAAAAATGAACAAGGGCTGGATTAGGCCAGACTTCTCTACACCAAACCGAATAACAGCGAAACATAGCCTCCAATACAGTGTTTTTTGGGAGGTATATTCCCATGCACCTCTTCACACCCACACATGTGTATATGCTTCCTGATTTTATCTATTTCATGTTATCCGCCTCTTTTTCCTCATCCTCATCATCCACCACCACTAGATTACCAGGGTGAACGTGTTCCATTATGCAACAGCCACGTTATCGTTTTGAAAGGTGATTATGATGCCGTAACAAAAGCGTTGACACAGTATGTTGATGTGTACTCCCCAGGGGGAAATGTTTGTCAGCCCATACATCTTATGTATGGGCATTACAGGTATAGAAAATCCACTCCTTTCTAATGGTGAAAATTTTTTATGAGGCCCTCCTCCACGTTTCTTCCAAGTAGGATAGGGGTGCGTGCAAATTTGGGGCCGGTCTTGCATTCACTGCATAGCCAAACAGTATGGGAGACCCAGTTCCTAATAATGGGAACTGTAGGGTTTGGTCAGTTGCTTCAACAATGCAATTCTCCACGTTTGGGTCTTCATCATCAACACTGCAATTCTCCAGTTTAGTTTCTTCAGCTCAACACTGAAATGCTCCACTGCCAGTTGTTCTTTAGCCTCAACACTGCAATGCGCCACTACCAGGTCTTCAGCCTCAACATTGCAATTCTCCTCTGTAGTTTCTACAGCCTCAACAGTGAAATTCTCCACTGCTGGTCTTCATCCTCAACACTGCAATTTTCCAATGCAGGTTCTTCAGGCTTAAAAATTCACTGCATAGCCAAACAGTATGGGAGTACCAAAATTCTTGGAACAATGCTTTCATGTATCAATCCAGTACGTTGTTTCAAAGGGTTATTGGGGTGCGTGTAACTTTTGGGTAGGGCAGGCCTTGCATTCATGCATAGGCAAACAGTATGGCAGTACCAACTAAATAAGAATGGGTACTTTGGCTTCATGTGGCCATCCAGAGTGTTGATACAAAGGGTAATTGGGGTGCGTCTAACTTTTGGGGCAGGGCAGGCCTTTCATTCAATGCATAGGTGAACAGTATGGCGGTACCAAATAAAAAATAGTGGGAACTTTGGTTTCATATGGCCATTCAGAACATTGGTTCAAATGGTTATTGGGGTGCGTGTAACTTTGGGGCAGGGCAGGCATTACATTTAATGCATAGGCAAACAGTATGGCAGTACCAAATAAAGAATAATGGGAACTTTGGATTCATGTGGCCATCCAGTACGTTGGTTCAAAGGGTTATTGGGGTGCATGTAACGTTGGGGCAGGGCAGGTCTTGCATTCAATGCATAAGCAAACAGTATGGCAGTACCAAATAAATAAGAATGGCTACTTTGGTTTCATGTGGCCATCCAGTACGTTGGTTCACAAGGGTTATTGGGGTGCATGTAACGTTGGGGAAGTGTAGGCCTTGCATTCAGTGCATAAGCAAACAGTATGGCAGTACCAAATAAATAAGATTGGGAACTTAGGTTTCATGTGACCATCCGTACGTTGGTTCACAAGAGTTATTGGGGTGCATGTAACATTAGGGCAGGGTAGGCCTTGCATTCAATGCATAGGCAAACAGTATGGCAGAACCAAATAAAGAATAATGGGAACTTTGGTTTCATGTGGCCATCCAGTACGTTGGTTCAAAGGGTTACTGGGGTGCATCTAACTTTTGGAGCAGGGCAGGCCTTGCATTCAATGCATAGGCAAACATGATGGCGGTACCAAATAAAGAATAATAGGAACTTTGATTTCATGTGGCCATCCAGTACATTTGTTCAAATGGTTATTATGGTGCGTGTAACTTTGGGCAGGGCAGGCCCTTACATTCAATGGATAGACAAACAGTATGGCAGTACCAAATAAAGAATAATGGGAACATTGGTTTCATGTGGCCATCCAGAACGTTGGTTCAAAGGGTTATTGGGGTGCATGTAACGTTGGGGAAGGGCAGGCCTTGCATTCAGTGCATAAGCAAATAGTATGGCAGTACCAAATAAATAAGATTGGGAACTTAGGTTTCATGTGGCCATCCAGTACGTTGGTTCAAAAGGATTATTGGGGTGCATGTAACGTTAGAGCAGGGTAGGCCTTGCATTCAATGCATAGGCAAACAGTATGGCAGAACCAAATAAAGAAAAATGGGAAATTTGATTTCATGTGGCCATCCAGTACGTTGGTTCAAAGGGTTATTGTGGTGCGTCCACATTTTGGGCAGCCCAGCCATTTACTGCATACACAGTAACAGTATAAGACACGCTGTTTAATAATGGGAACAACAAAGCGTAGCCGGCCGATGGCTCTCTAAGAATAGTGAGGACCCACTGTTGGCCCTTTAAAAATAGTAAATCCACCTGATGGCCCTATAAAAATAGGCTTTGCCACTTTCATACTCCCTCCTTCATAAATGAAACAGGATGTGTCAGATCATGTGTCACACACCACATGGTCAGATAAGGTTGTTAAATGTTAAGATGACATTTCCCAGTGAATGCATTTGTATTGGTTGAAAGCAATGCTAAAGCTGGAAAAATGGATCAAAAATGCTACGTGTGAACATAGCCCAAGTGGTGGAGGAACATTTTTGTTTTAGGTTATTTATTTTGCATTACATACAAATCATTACCCTGGAAAGGATGTTCCCTAACATATTTCACAGGAAAATCCATTTTTGTTTCCTTTTGTATGTTTTAGTGTGCACCTGTAAAAGTGGCGGAACACTCTGACAACATTGTTCACAGCAGTGATCTACGAGTCAGAAATGCTTCCAGGGGTCTTCCCCATGATGTTCCCATGTCATTTGAGCACTGTTTTGATCGCTTTCCGATGTTTTTAGACCCTAACATGACTCCCCAGAGGTCGGAGCAAAAATGCTTAGGTTTCCCATAGACATACATTGGGCTCGGTGCTTGGGTCGATCACCTGAGCATTCCAATTTGCTTGACCCGAGCAATGAGCTCCCGAGCATTTTAGTGCTCGCCCATCACTAGTTAGCAGTTATGAATTTCCGACTTTGAGGAGACAAGCATTGAAATATATATTCATAACGAATTACTGCTGTGAACAGTTCTTTACAAAGCTTGCCATCACAAAGAGTCAACTGCACACCATACCAGCACATACCTGGAAACATCACAGCCTCATCAAGGAGAAGCAGCTCCTGCTTTACATATCCAAATGGCTCTTGATAACAAAGAATGTTAGCTATCCCTCCTGAAAGGTTTTGTCTGGTAAAATAATAGCATAGTGAGGGGGTATTTTAGGGTTAGGAGTTTCTCACATCAACACCCGGCACTGCCGCCGACACTCGGACCGGAACATGAGAATGCATGTATTTCTATGCAGCCGCATGCTCTGGTCTGAGTGCTGGCCTCAGTGTAGGCAGTTGATGCGAGAAACTCATGTGAGTTTCTCGCATCACACTCGCAAATGTGACACCGGCCTTAAGATGAAAATATTGAACACTTTTCAAAATAAAAAATATAACTTACCTAAAAATGTTGCTGATATGAGTCCACATTCAAGAGCATTGAGGATTGGAGTGTGTCTAAGAAGGACGATTTAAAACTTTTCTATAAACATGACATTGATTCCATGGTTTCACAATTTCCACTGTCATAATATTAATAGTGATGAGCGAGCACTAAAATGCTCGGTTACTCGTTGTTCGGGTTGAGCAGATTGGAATACTCGGGCACTCGGACAGAAAAACGAGCCCAATGTAAGTCTATGGGAGACCCGAGTATTTTTGCCGCGATCCTCCGGGGGTTCTTTAAAGGTCTAAAAACATCTGAAAATGATGGAAACACTGCTCAAATGACACGAGGACATCATGGGGATCGCCCCTGGAAGCATTTAGGACTCATAGTTCACAGCTGTAAACAATGTTGTCAGAGTTTCATTCCTTTGTTTCCGATGCACCCAAAAACAAACCAAAACGAAACCAAAACTGATTTTGCAGCGAAATGTGTGAAGGCATATCCTTTCCATGTTAATGACTTGTATATAAGGCAAAATAATCAACCCCAGACCAAAATGTTCCTCCACCACTTGGGATATGTTCTGACGCAGTGTTTTAGAAGCGTATTTGCTACTTTAATATTGATTTCAACCAAAACAAATGCATTCACTGGGAAATGTCATTGTAACATTTAACAACCCCAGCTGGCCATGTGGTGTGTGGCACATAAGTAGACCCATCTTGCTTCATTTATGAAAGAGGGACTCTTAAAGTCACAGAGCCTATTTTTACTGGTGCATCAGGATGCATTAATCTTCTTAAAGATCCATTATTAAACAGTGGGTCTCCTAAACTGTTGTAGCCTATGCTGTGAGTGGATGGGCTGCCAAGAATTACGACGCACCCAATACCTCTTTCATAAGAGGTCCAGGAGGGCCTCCATAAAAAATGCTACATTGAATGCAAGGCCTTCCCTGCTACCAATTCATATGCAAGCCAATAAGCCTTTGAACCCACATATTGGATAAACCCAGGAAAATCCACGTCACCATATTCCTTTTGTACTCCCGTACAATTTTGCCCAGCTGCAAAGTCATATGCACCCCATTACACCTTGGAACCCACAGACTGGATGGGCCCATAAAATCCATGTTGCCATATTCCTTTTGTACTCCCTTACTCTTTTGTTTAAACATTGGCAGCAATGCCTGCCCTGTTGCATAGCCATATGCACCCCAATACACCTTGGAACCCACATACTGGATGGGCCCCGGAAAATCCAAGTCACTATATTCCTTTTGTACTCCCGTACTTTTTTGTTTACACAGTGACAGCAATAACTGCCCTGCTGCAATGTCATATGCACCCTATTATGCCTTGTAACCCACATACTGGATGGACCCCGTAAAATCCACATCACCGTATTCTTTTTCTATTCCCATACACTTTTGTTTACACAGTGACAGCAATGTCTGCCCTGCTGCATAGCCATATGCACCTCATTACACCTTGGAACTCACATACTGGATGAGCCCATGAAAATCCACTGCACAGTATTTATTTGGTACATCCAATCCAAAAGTCGCCAATGATAGACATAAAAGGTCTAAGTTAATCTACCCAAGTGATGAATAATGGTGCTTCGGTGCACGATTTTCAACATATCAAAGTAAATGGCATTTGCACACAAGAAAATGAATTACACCTCCATGCAAAGTGCTCATTTTCTGAACAAAAAAACTTGAAGATTTTTTTTTTCAAATGTTTATGTAACAGATAAAGAACATAATGTGGCTTCACTGAAATTGTCTTCTGATGACAAAGAAAAGCATTCAGTGAACCGTGAAACTGTAGGCAAAAATCGTACATTGCAAGATGGTGGACGTTACACAAGGCATGGTTCCAAAAGATTATTTTCAAATGTCAGAAAAGTGCATTCTTCCCCTGCCAATTACATTTCTCAATGTTCAAATAAAAAATCACATAGAAAATCACAGAGTTAAGGAGAACTGACTGCAATGAAAATAAGGAAAGAATCAGCATCTCTTCCACCAAAACTTGATAACACTTCAGAGTTGTGACAGATAAAAATCTCACCAATTAGTCCAAAAGCAAGTTAAACAGATTACTTTAAATCCTTGCAAGACTATAAAGTTTACTAATGTGACACAAAATCGTGTATGTTTTCAGTTAAGCTTTTGAGAATAACCAACAATGCAGTCTGAATGATGTGATTGGAGACAGGAGACTGTTAGTTAAAATAAAAAAAGGAGTGTACCATGAAATCTCGAGCTGTCAAACCCTTTCTTGGTTTTTAAATTGTAATGGAATCCCGAAAATATGTTGAGAGCAGGATGCACTACTGTTAAAAATGCTTATTTTAAATATATTTTTCCAGGACTTGTTACCAGATGCGATACTCTAAAGAAAATGTCACAATGTTTCTTATAAAAAAATGTAGTGGTTTATTGGACTGTCCACCAAAAAACATCATTGCAGGAAAACATAAAATTAGTAAAATAGTTACGAAGAGATTGTCCATTTGTCCATAGCAAAGCTTGTACACTTCTTTCCTTGGTGTCCTGAATGGTAAATGACGTCTGACTCTGTCAGCAGCGTCTAAGGAAGCAACACGTGGTTACCTAGCATAGCCAATAATTAATATTTAACAATTCCCCCTTTTGAGGGTGACAGACATTTATTGGAACCCTCAAAGTAGAGAAGTTCATCTTTAGGATAATCAGATTTTCTTTCTTCTTTTCTTCTTCTTTGACAAAATAATTTAATTTCCATAACAATAATAATATCAGATTATTGTTAAACACACTCAATAACATAATTATGTGAATTCATGTTATGGTAAGCCGTGACCAATATTCATATAAAATATGTGTCTTATACTTTCCTAAACCTAAATCGAAGCATCTCGGGTCCAGTCATCATCATCTGATGTCATCTGGTCTTCTTCTTGATGTCTTCTTGGTTCTTTTAAAACACAGTCTTTATACGATAATTCCTTCGAAATAGCATGTAGATATTGTAGAGACCGTGTGTCATGTGTCAATCAAAGTCCATAAATTCAAATGTTGATAAGAAAACAAAGTCCATTGATGAAATGAAGCGTTAATATCTGAGCAGTGTCACCTTTAAAGACCAGGACTTACATTGGCTTGCCTTGGATATTTCTGGAATCCTCCATGCCATCCGCAATGGTCTTGGAACAGGTGTGACATCTTTTTCAGCAAAGCAAGGGTTAAAATGACTCTTCCTTGCTAAAGATAGCATCATAACCAGTCCTTAGTCCTAATGCACAGGACACGTCAGTGCTGTAGCTTCCTGACAATTACCTTATTGTTCACCAGCTTTCATTGAAGCTTCATAGGTGATAGGAAACTACTGGAACTTGATAAAAACGTGATAACACATTCATATTAGCTTCATAGGATCATCGTCCTCTGCCATTGTGGTTGTCAGGTTAGATACTGCAATCGTGGCTGTCAGTGATGAATACTGCAGTTGTGGCTGTCAGTGATGAAATGAATTGTAATTGACACAGTCTATTATTACTCAGAAATCATATAGCATTGTTACCTTCTGGGACTTCGGCTTTTTCTTCTTGCAACTTTTTTTTTTTTTTAAATTACTTGAATTTAGAAATATGAAAAGTCTTTATTAACATAATTCCAATATCTTGCTTGAAGTCTTCATTCCCTATTCTATACCAAATCTGGTAATTTTCCTAACCTATAATATCACAGCGTACCATAACAATCAGTAATATCCATAGAATTATTATCAGAATAGTAATATGGAGTTCATGTTTATATGTGAAATAATCATAAATGATAATGCATTATTAACCATATTCTTCATGAGATAGAACATTTTTATGTCATAGGTGTAATTACCTTCTCAACCCATAGGAGTCAGTGTATTTTTTTATGTAACAAGTGTTCCAACTTTATTACTAAAACTTTATTAATGGAATATATTTATTAGACCAATAATAGGTAAGAATATATAGCTATGAACCAAAATGTGAATATAAGTGAATGAATGAATGAAAGAATTATTGTATTTACTCAGAATTAAAACATTTTCTTTTAATGAAATGATATCTTCACTATATTTAATGAAGCAATATTCTCATACTACTGTAGACATTACTTTATTAAATATTGATGTTTTTTCTCTTGATTGAGATAAAAAATAAAAATTAAGAATCAAAAATAGAGATAAAGGAAGAATAAAAATGAAAAATGAAAAATAAGAATAAAAACAAAGATAAGAATAAAAATGAAAATAAGGCCTTTATATGTTTATGACAAATGCTGAGTAGTTATGTTCTCAGTAACACATACCCTTAATATCTCCATTATCTGGATGATTTCATATTTGTCATAACCTTGTGTTACCAAAATATTCAAATTATGCAACTTTGCATGTAATCCCCTTCTTAGTGTAAAGAAATTACTCTTTATAATACTTAATGTTATTATTAGTGTTGAGCGATACTGCCCGATATCCTAAAATATCGGATGGATTGGATCGGCCCGATACTCAAAAAGTATCGGGTATCGCCGATCCGATACCGGAAACACAATGCAAGTCAATGGGACAGAAATATCGGAACTAAAAAAAAACCTTTCTTTCCTTGTAAACACTAAATATACACACATAGAATACATATATATATATATATATATATATATATATATATAAACATGTCATTGTGACATATATACAGTCATGGCCAAAAGTTTTGAGAATGACACAAATATTAATTTTTACAAAGTCTACTGCTTCACTTTTTCTAATGGCAATTTGCATATACTCCAGAATGTTATAAAGAGTGATCAGCTTAACAGCAATTACTTGCAAAGTCAATATTTGGCTAGAAAATGAACTTTATCCCCCAAAACACATTTCAACATCATTGCCGCACTGCCTTAAAAGGACCAGCTAACCTCTTTTCAGTGATTGCTCCATTAACACAGATGTGGGTGTTGATGAGGACATGGCTGGAGATCAATCTGTCATGATTAAGTAAGAATGACACCACTGGACACTTTAAAAGGAGGCTGGTGCTTGGCATCACTGTTTCTCTTCTGTTAACCATGGTTATCTCTAAAGAATCACGTGCAGTCATCATTGCAATGCACAAAAATGGCCTAACAGGGAAGAGTATCGCAGCTAGAAAGATTGCACCTCAGTCAACAATCTATCGCATCATCAAGAACTTCAAGGAGAGAGGTTCCATTGTTGCCAAAAAGGCTTCAGGGCGCTCAAGAAAGACCAGCAAGCGCCAGGACCGTCTCTTAAAAGTGTTTCAGCTGTGGGATTGGGCTACCAGCAGTGCAGAACTTGCTCAGGAATGGCAGCAGGCAGGTGTGAGTGCATCTGCACGCACTGTGAGGTGGAGACTCTTGGAGCAAGGCCTGGTCTCAAGGAGGGCAGCAAAGAAGCCACTTCTCTCCAGAAAAAACATCATGGACAGACTGATATTCTGCAAAAGGTACAGGCAGTGGACTGCTGAGGACTGGGGTAAAGTTATTTTCTCTGATGAATCCCCCTTTCGATTGTTTGGGACATCAGGAAAACGCCTCATTTGGAGAAGACAAGGTGAGCGCTACCACCAGTCTTGTCTCATGCCAACTGTTAAGCATCCTGAAACCATTCATGTGTGGGGTTGCTTCTCAGCCAAGGGAATCGGCTCTCTCACAGTCTTGCCTAAAAACACAGCCATGAAAAAAGAATGGTACCAGAATGTCCTCCATGAGCAACTTCTCCCAACCCTCCAAGAGCAGTTTGGTGATCAACAATGCCTTTTCCAGCATGATGGAGCACCTTACCATAAAGCAAAGGTGATAATTAAATGGCTCAGGGAACAAAACATAGTGATTTTGCATCCATGGCCTGGAAACTCCCCAGATCTTAATCCCATTGAGAACTTGTGGTCAATCATCAAGAGACGGGTGGACAAACAAAAACCTAAAAATTCTGACAAAATGAAAGCATTGATTGTGCAAGAATGGACTGCTATCAGTCAGGATTTGGTCCAGAAGTTGATTGAGAGCATGCCAGGGAGAATTGCAGAGGTCCTGAAGAAGAAGGGTCAACACTGCAAATATTGACTTGCTGCATTAACTCATTCTAACTGTCAATATAAGCTTTTGTTACTCATATGTTTGCAATTATTATATTTCTGTCTGTGATAAAAACATCTGTCAAACACACATAAAAACCAGAGGGCAGCAGATCATGTGAAAATATAATATTTGTGTCATTCTCAAAACTTTTGGCCATGACTGTATATACATATATTTATAGTTCATACACTTCTACATAGTAAAATAGCCTCTGATTCAATTGCCGGGTAATGCCGGCTTTTGTGAAAATACAGAAGCACCCGACATGAAATGACACATGGTTTACATAGAGTTAACCATGTCTTTTCATGTAGTTTGATATCTGATTTTCACAAACAATTACATGAGTGTATGTGTGCAAAATTTCACACCTGTAGGGGTTAATTAAAGGTGTAAATTCGTTGTAAAAAAGACTTACTTTTTTGCTACGAATTTACACCTTTAATTAACCCCTACATGTGTCAAATTTTGCACACATACACTCATGTAATTGTTAGTGAAAACTATATATCAAATAACATGAAATTACATGGTTAACTCTATGTAAACCATGTGTCATTTCATGTCGGCTTCTGTATTTTCACAAAAGCCGGCAATTGAATTAGCGGCTATTATACTATGTAGAAGTGTATGAACTGTAAATATAAATATATATATATATGTGTCACAAATTCAATGACATGTATATATATATGAGGTGTAAAATTTTTGAAAAAAAATGCGTGGGCTCCCGCCCTATTTTCTCAACCAGACAGACAAAGCCAGCAAGTGGGGGCAGATAATAATAGCCTAGAGAGGGACCATTATTTTTGCCCCCCCTGGCTACTAACATCTGCCCCAAACACCCCAGAAAAGGCAAATCTATAATTGGATTCGCCCTTTCTGGCACTTTGCCCGTCTATTCCCATTGCCCTGTAGCGGTGGCGAATGGGTTAATAATGGTTAAAGCCACCTTGCTATTGAAAGGTGAGTTTAAGCCAGGTTAATAATTGAGAGCTGTCAATTAGACAACTATCAATTATTAATCCTATTGTATGAAATAAAAATAAAACACACACACTTTAATAAAAAATCATTTTAATGAAATAAACACACAGTTTTTGACAATATTTTATTTTACTGCCATTCCTTGCGAAGCCCTTGTTCACCTGTAATAAAAATAAAATAATAAAGCAACATTATTCTTACCTGTATGATACACTAACTTTTATCCAACAAATGGAAACAAAAGGATGCAAAAGTAGGAAAAGTATAAACTTTATTGAAATAGAAATAGTTGAAAAACATGAACAACTGAAACAGCAAAAAGACCAGAGACATATGCCATAGACAACACTTAAGCAGCCTTTTAAATAGTAAATGCCAAACCCTGTGTGACACTGATTATACAGCTGAAAAGCCCTATATTATGCTGCCAAACTGACCTTACTGCAGGTACTACAACTAGACCCATATCCTCACATGGAGTGCTTGGTGCATATGATATAAATAATCAAAGCGCATACCATCCCAACAATGGAAACATGTGGGCACAAAACACTGCAGAAAGAAAAGAATGGCTAACAGCAAATTTACCTAAGAGCTGCTCGTGAATGTCCTGGCGTCCCTGCTACCCCTATCCGATGTTCAGTCAGGTCCCCCGATGTTATTCTTCTGAAAGGGTTAATATTTACTGCAGAGACTGCAGCTAATGCTGACAGTCTCACAGTAAACCCCCGAATGAATGAGCTCCTCTCCTGGCTGACAGGAGAGGAAGTGGTTAGCATAATTGATTGCTTTCCACTTTCACTTCAGGTCAGCCAGGGACACCCACAGCATCAGTGACGTCAGAGGGAATCCCGGCTGACCTGAAGTGAACTGATTCACAAAAATAGGGGATCCCCTCTAAAAAAATTTTTTTTGTTCGAGGGGATCCCCTATTTTTGTTAACCAGCCTGATAAAGCAGACTACTGAGGCCTGGTTTTTCAGTCTGTTAAGGAGCCAATATCCATGGACCTTGCAAGCCTGTTAATACCAGGCCACAGCAGTCTGCTTATCTTGGCTGGTTAACAAAAATAGGGGATCCCCTCAAAAAAAAATGGCGTGGGGTCCCCCCTATTTTTGTTTACCAGCCAGATGAAGCAGACTGCTGAGGACTGGTTTTTCAGGCTGGTAAGAATCCAATATCCATGGACCTTGCAAGCCTGATAATACCAGGCCACAGCAGTCTGCTTAGCTTGGCTGTTAACAAAAATAGGGGATCCCCTCGAAAAAAAAATGGCGTGGGGGTCCCCCTATTTTTGTTAACCATCCAAGTAAAATGCAGATTGCTGCGGCCTGGTATTAAAAGACTGTCAAGGCCCATGGATTTTGGCCCTCAACAGCCAAAAAATACCAGGCTGCAGCAGCCCCTCAAATGGCGCATCCAATGATGCGCCAATTGTGGCACTTTACCCGGCTCTTCCCACTTGCCCTGTGGCAAGCGGGGTAATAAGGGGTTAATGTCACCTTTGATTGATCGGTGACAATAAGCCCGGTTAATAATGGAGAGGCGTCAATAAGACACCGATCCATTATTAATCATAGTTTGTAAATTTAAAAAAAAAACAGCAAGAAAAAAGTATTTTAATGAAATAAAATACCACGCAGTTTTCATTATTTTTATTACACTCTCATTCCTGCGACGCCATCGATCTCCTGTAAAAAAACAAAAATAATAAGCCAACAGAAATACCACCTGTCCGACGCAGTCCAAGATAACGAGTGTCCCACGACGAGTCCAGCTCTGCTACATTTGCATGACAGGCTGAGCCTGACATCCACATAGTGCAGAGCTGCTTACCTGAGCTGCGTCCCCGGAGGTGACGTAATCCGGACTGGTTTACGGCCAGCTGTCGCGAGAGTACAGCTGGCCGAGATTACCCAGTACCCGGCAGTCACTGCAGTTATCGCGAGATTCTGCACGTGACCGCCAGGGACAGGGTAATGGCGGCCATCCAGGTGGACGTGACCACCGGGGAAGGGGATCTTCTGACAGGTAAGTGCAGACTCTGCTGAGTCCTGACACCTAACAGACCCGACCGACAATGACATTGACAGTTTCGGGGAGTTCCTGTGTCACGTACTTCGTTCTGTGACACAGGAACTCCCATAGACTTGGTCGGAAAACTCTGATTCCGGTATCCGATATGACAAAAATATCGGAACTCAGAATCGGAATTCCGATACAGCAAATATCGGCCGATACCCGATATTTGCAGTATCGGAATGCTCAACACTAGTTATTATCTCTAGTAGTTATACCATTGTACCTTTTTATATTCTTTAAAATGTGTGAAGAAGAGGTGTTGATGAAATGTGATGATGTATTCAGGATCACAAACACATTTCCCCCTTAATACCAAAAAATATTATTTTATGAAATAATTAATTTATCAAAACCAAAATGAAAAAAAAAAAATTGTTTTATAAATTATTTATGTAACTTCTGTTTTAGCTTTATACCATATATTTGTCTGAAGATGTGTACCATCTATGTAACCATTAAAAATAAAAATAACATTGAATATCATAAAATTATCCTTTGGGAAAAAGGAAAAAAAATAATCTAAGTGTAGATTTGCTTGATAAACCATTTTGATGTGTGATTACATTTATCTACTATTAACTAAAAAAATAATTACTAAAGGAATATATGTTGAGTAGATAATATTTCATTATGTATCTTAATATTCTAATAATTTAACTGATTTGTATTATTCCTCTTAAAAACAAGGTTTTTGGATTTCTCTTAGCATACCATGAGTCGTGAAACTGTCATACGTCACACATACATTTTCTCTTACCAGCTGCTCATCCTCACATCTGTCATCTGTCACTCAGACTGTGACACATATAAGTTTACACCACAGATTCCACATACAAAAGGTAGGAATACATGTATATTAACACAAATAATTGTATCCTAATTATCAATGTGCATTGTAAACTACTAAATTTAATATCTTAATATTTCTTTGAATATTCCCCAAATACACATAACAAACTTTGTAAACCATTCTATAGATAGAAGGACTCATAAGAAAATTAGGTATGAGCTGTATCTATACTTGGTGCAAGGGTTTGTAACTGAAACCTGTAACTAAGGCTTAAAAAAAAATATTTTCACTGAAGCTACAAGAGCTTTGAAATAGGGGTATATGGTAGCCTTATTATTAGAACAGTTTAAATGTCACATACTTTGACTGTCATGCAGTAAGAACATATTGCCATGCAAATAAACAACTTCAAAATGTTAGCAACACACAAAAACTAAATTTAGATTCAGTTAGTTATATATTATTTCCTTTTAAGTGTTAAATATATAAAATCATTCAGTTATTACAAATTCCTGTGTAAATAAAGGCATAAATCCATGTAAGAGGGTTTTTTACGATTAAGTCCTACTTTGAAGTGAAAATTCTAAGGATAAATAAGAGATAAGGTTAAATATCATATTCATACAGAAACAAATCAATTGAAATGTCTTATACATATATATATATGTATTGACTTTAATGTAATTCTAAATATTACTGTAGTTTATTTTAATTATCATTATACATATAAAAATACAGTTATACAATCTCTACTTATACAAGTATACCATATATACTGTATGTTGTGAATGGGCTTGAGATGAGTTCTGAGCAGAGGCTCCCTCTGGTGGTTACAAGCGGTACTGGTCTGTCCAGTGAAGATTGTGAAGATTGTGAGGATTGGGAATCAGGTGTTACTGACTGGTCTTATATAAGGGAGTCACCTTCCCATCAGGGTTGCCGGTGATCAATTGTTCTGGTCTCTATCCTTGATTCCTGTTTCCTTTGTAGCCTGCTGTGTCGTGTCTGCATCTCCTGCTAACAGAAAAGACATTTTCTTCTTTTTGTTTTTGTGCTTGATTTTTGCATTTTGTCCTGCACTTCTGTGGGGGCCTTCAGGGTCCCCTCCGGGGGCTTTTGCCCTCTCAGTTTAGTTCAGCCACTGATGTTTGTACTTTTGCTTTTTCCAGTTTTTTCAGTGGCTGCTGTTTTGATTTTGTTACACCAGAGAACTAATTTAGGTGGTAGAGGTCGTGTGATCTCAGGTGTTTTTTGAAATTAGTAGAGTTGGTGCTTTTCAGGGTTTTCTGGGATTGCAGTAAGTACCCTTCCTATCCTTTTCTATTTAGTTAGTTTGGGCCCCAACGTTTGCTCATACTATTTTCTGTCTGTGTCAGTATTTCTTCTTGTCTAACCGCCATTACATGTTTGGGGGTTTTCTATTATCTTTGGGGTTCTGCTCCGGGGCAGATAGCTTTCCTATATCTATCTTTAGGTGTAGTTAGTTTCTTAGGCTGTGACGAGGCTTCTAGGACCAACGTAGGAACGCTCCACGGCTGCCTCTAGTTGTTGTGGTTAGTCAGGGTACTGCAATCTCATAGATTCCAACTGCTCTGGTGTATTGCCTTTTTTGCCTGCACTCCTCAGCTACCGAAACATAACACTGTATGAATATATATATATATATATATATATACAAAAACTGTGAACTACAGAATTAGATTTATAAAATAATTACAAATAACTGAATAATATATTGTATAATACTTTTACACAACATATAATTTCATTTTCAGTCAATTCCTAAACCAAATCTTTTTTCTTTGTCAAAAATGTCCTGAAAAGCTCTTTTTATCATTCCTTTTTTTAATGATGGTTTGAGCAGCTCCGATAATGAGCGGTAAACTGAAGACTCAGTTATGTCACTCTCAGAAATCACCTGTTTCTGTTTGTCAGTGTCCTCCATTTGTCTCTTTACAGAGCTGTCTGAACTTTGAATTTTTAACTCTTTCTGTAAAACTTTCTCTGTAGACCCTTGGATCATTTGATAGGGCTTATAACAAATATGTAATTTTCTTCGTATGTCATAGATTTGATTACGGGGATGACTCAGTTTAGGAGATTTTGACACTGGTTTTTGAAAAGATTTTACTCTGTCTGATTTTACAAAATTAGTATGATTTATTTTCCTTTCACGATTCTCATGTTTTCTAGCAAAATCAAGGAATTGCGCACAGTCAAATAAAGTATATTTTTGTGACGTAATAAAACGAGATACAGAATTTAGGAATCCAAATTTGTCTACAAAATATTTTATCATTGATTTTGTTTTTACATTGATAATGAGAGTTTTGTACAACCTTTCAAATATGGACATGAATGTAAAAGTACATTCTTTCCGACCAATCCTTAATTTTTGAAGAATATCAATATCTGGACAATTTTCATTTAATGCACAGAAAATCAGAATTTTCAGTCTGTCTTTATCATTTAGATCTCCATGTAAGTCGTTATCACAAGACAATTTTAATGTTAAACGTCTGGAAAAGGTTGCAGGAAGCCACAATTTAAATAATTGATTTTTCTCGTCATTACTAAAATCAAGCTTATCAACAAAACTTTCGAATATTTCAGAATTTCTGCACACATGGATTTTGTTATCATATGCAGGAATGATTTTGCATAGTTTTAACAAATTTTTCCTAACTTTAATTTGGAGTTGGGCCTCTGAATTGTCTTCTATTTTTGGTGGCCTTTGTACATCTGTCCCTCGTACGTCAACTACATCAGTTCTGAAGTCTCCTTCCATGTTTCCTCCTACATTAGTTCTGAAGTCTCCTACCATGTTTCCTCCATCTTTAGTTCTGAAGTCTCCTCCCATGTTTCCACCATCTTTTTTTTATATCATCAGAGACAAGGTCACCTTGAGTAGCCATTACAGACACATGTCCCACATCTTGCTCAATTTCCTCTTTACATTCAATCTCGGGAACATCACTAGTATCATCTGACACTATTTCTACACAGTCATTTTTGGATTTCTCTGACACAAACTTGTGAAATATGTCAACCAAAAGTAAAATATTTTTCAATTTCTCTCTTTCTCTATTAAAGGACACCAGCTTAGATTCTAGCTTTAGATTTTCCATTTCACATTCTGCATATAAGCTGAGCCATAAAACTTCTAAATTAGACTGATCTACAGACATAAATTTCAGTCTACTTTGCTTAGAAAAAGAAGTAATTACATCCATTGTTTCTTACCTTGAAATATCTCAGCTTGTAGCTCCTTTCTTGGACAACGCTGGCCTCTTGTCATCAGCACGTCAGCACGTCTGATTCCTGTAGTACGTCTGGCAACTCTTAGTCTTCATTAATAGGTTCTTTTCTGATCCTGAAATATCGTAGTGGATTTCCTGACAACTTGCACATCTGATGTTCTTTTGCTTCTATTCCTCCCCTTGCAAGTTTTCAGAAATTCACGCTCTTAAAATCAAGTGTGACTGGCTGGCTCTCCAAAATGTTAAAAATGCTTATTTTAAATATATTTTTCCAGGACTTGTTACCAGATGCGATACTCTAAAGAAAATGTCACAATGTTTCTTATAAAAAAATGTAGTGGTTTATTGGACTGTCCACCAAAAAACATAATTTCAGGAAAACATAAAATGAGTAAAATAGTTTCGAAGAGATTGTTCATTTGTCCATAGCTAAGCTTATACACTTCTTTCCTTGGTGTCCTGAATGGTAAATGACATCTGTCTCTGTCAGCAGCGTCTAAGGAAGCAACACGTGGTTACATAGCAGCTGTCCATTCACCTTAGTGTTCTTGTAAAATGTCCCTTGTGTCTGAAGAGAGTGAGAGAGAGAGCCCCTCCCTTCGTGTAGTCATTATATATATATGTCCCTTAAATCACGTGGTCTCTATATATGGGGATGACGCTTTACCATACAGAAATATCATGTGTAATGTCAGCTGAAAGTCAATGTGAATAAATTCATAACCAATAATTAATATTTAACAACTACCTTGAAGGACGATGAACTTTTCATATTTTTTAATGATATTCATTCTTTGCATAATTCTTTAATGGATAATTTTGCTATTTTATTTGCTAAGTTTTTAACAGTAAGGTTCAGATATGGCTTTAAAGATGGCTAATACTTGCAATATAACGCTTTTTTATTTCAAAGTACAAAATTAAAGGAATAGTTTGATTTAATAGTATGAGTGCGTACACTTTTGTGTATTTCAATATACAAAGCTTAAGTGCATAAGGAGATTCACAACACTGCATGGTCGTCCCCAATTATGCGGGTATGAACACACTGTACATGTACAGGTACTCCAGTTTTTGCATCTGTCTTTGTAATGTTTATCTAGTGTTATATAGTGGTTTACACTATGTAGTAATTCAAGCTTCACCCAGCCCTTCAAGTGGCCAGCTTTCAAGGTCGGATGAAACTGAAATATCATGGAGTCATCAGACGAAGGGCCATAAACCCTTGGAATAGAAAAGCCACAAGGATTTAGATAAAACCACCACAGACAGAGGTTAAGTAAACAGTAAAGTTTTACAGTCACAAACAACAAACAAAATCTTTTACAAGAAATGCAGCTATGTAATTGTCTGAATGCATTCTGTATATTTCAATATGGATTCAAAAGAGCCATTTGTATATTTTCACTACACTATTAACAGCAATCATATCTATATTCAGCTGTTCTTGAAAAACTGAAGCTTAACCCATAGACTACTATGTATAATCATGACAATATTCTTGACCAGTATCTAAAGGTAAGTAATGTTAAAAGTAGCTGCTACTATGTATTCGGAAATAAAAGAGAGAACTGCAAGAATGTGAAGATGTTCTAAAACCTAACTGTGACCATGCTCAACATTCCATAATTGTTCCCTTCTGCTGTGTAGTAAATATTGAAGACACCATAGATGATCACAGAGGGTTTCAACAAAGTAATTTAGAAATAATAAGATCATTTTTTAATTTTCCGGTTTATAATCCAGTAAAGAATGAACATGCAGTCTCATTCATAGAAGTTATCGCTTCAAAAATTGTTTAAGTCCTCAGCATCTACAAGCATTCAGCCATCA
Source organism: Oophaga sylvatica (assembly GCA_033576555.1). NCBI lineage: Eukaryota > Metazoa > Chordata > Amphibia > Anura > Dendrobatidae > Oophaga > Oophaga sylvatica. The sequence goes on along the minus strand of JARQOD010001550.1, from coordinate 71,725 downwards.
CTGTTTTGCATTGAACTCTTACTTTTGATGCAGTCAAAGTTATGGCTCTCAAGGAGATAAACAAATAAAGTGGACAAATATTTGTAATGAAATACTGAGCCTACATTACTGCATTGCTTGATCAAATTTATATGAAGTGTATTGTGTCCAGTGTGAGCAACCAGGCAACAAAAAAAGAGCTTTTCAAATGAGCTCTTTAAGGTACATAAATTTTATGAAGGAACGCGATGAGACCGGCCTATGCAGAGGACTGAACACGAGGAGGGGATGTTAGTATTGGGCAGGTCGGCACTGTTGAGGTTCCTGTTCTAGTACATGGGCAGACCACCATAAGCTCCTCTTACTGGCGAACCAAGAAAGAAAGATACAACATGGATACACTGCTTAGTGTGAACCCATCAGAGCCAGATGATCATGATTGTCACAGTCCACTGGGCTTGTTTGAGAAATTCATGGTGGAAATCCCTCCAGATCCTGCATCTTTTCCTGATCCTGATGTACCAAGAGTTTCAGAATCTCCTTCCACATGGGAGTCGAAACATTCCATGGTCACCCCAAATTCTCAAGATGTCTGTGCATCCACCAGGGATAAAAGTGGCATATTAGAGAGAATGCACTTGGTGATGAATGCAGGCTCTGCTGTCAGGAATAGAGCAGAAGATGAATCTTGCATTCTGTTGGGATCCTGGAATGTAAATTCTAAGAAGATGGAGATGCTGCATGAGTTAGAGAGACCTTCTGACCAGTCAGAATTGGACCTTCAGATAATAGTACAGGATGTGTCCAATAATGACAATGATGTGATTTGCGGAGAAGACACATACATGTTATAAAGGTAAAAAAATCAGGTTCACTCTGAAAGGTCAACTGACAATCTGATGGAATCTGTTCCTCAAACAAATTCAAAGGTGAAACTGGGAAAAAGAATGTCCAAAAAGCAGAGATTTAATATAGAATATCCACATGATTCTCTTATCCTGTTTTCAGCAAAGTCCCCTATAACTGTGTTCACGGAAGCACTGTACAGGCGTTGTATGAAGTCCTGATGAGAAGCTCGTTGCCTAGAAAACTGACCACCACTTCTGTCTGACTTGGTTAAAGAGACAAAAAATCTTGAGTTGCCTCAGGAAACATTGAAAAAACTGGCAGAAAATGTTGAAGAAGAAATATTTGGATTGTATTGTGATACTAGTATAAGATACCTAACTAAGTACAGAAGTCTTCTTTTCAATCTGAAGGACCCCAATCATTACTGTTTCTTTCAACGTGTGGTATTAGCTGAGATCAACCCACAACGTCTGGCTCTGATGAGTTCTGCAGAAATGGCTCGCCAGGAGCTAACTGACTGGAAAAACCAGAAGAGGCAGCACACATTGGAGATGATTCAGAAAGCAGAGGAGAAAATAAATCAAAAACGGCAAATGATAAAGCTCACACACAAGGGGTTGATTGAAATCGATACATCAACAGATCAAATGTTTACCTGGGAGGATCTGTCTCATGCACTTTGGAAAACCAATGATTCACTGAGTTCAAATATTAATAATATAAATGACATCACAACAGAAACAACAGCTCATCACAAAACTCACCTTCTGGACCTCAATTGCCTCATTTGCATTGGAAAAATCAAACCTTCAGATACTAATAATATGGGCCAATGGGCAAAAATAAAATCACCAATCACAAATGCCAAGGAAAAGAGTTATGGACAGAAGCTACAATCCTCAGAGGCAGCATAGACCATTGATTGCATGGAAAATGATGTATTAGGCATAAAAAGTGAGAACGCCTCCTCATCTGAAACTGCAATATGGAAAGGCTTCATTCAGATGTTTTCTATTAAGACGTTCAAAGTGAAAGCCATGCAAGTTTCGGGATATAGTGCCCACCTTTGTCCGAAATTACCAAAGAAGATCACAACTAAAGACGTCATCTCTCATGAATCAGTCTGGGAATATGTGGATCTCATCTGGCCTGCATGTACCAAGGATATGTGCCTCCTGCGTTTCTGCCCCCAGACCTGCAGTGATGCGGTGTTCTACAGTAGGCTCTATTCCTACCTCAACCGCAAACTAAGATATGCAATTATCAATGCCAACAACATGGAGGCCTTTATAATTCCACTTCAAGCATGCCAGCCAATACCTGCCAAACTTCGCCCCTTAGGGAGGCCAGGTTTAGAGGATGAACATCCTCAACTTTTACTGGCTCTACTTCTTCCAAACCATCCTTTCTGGTCTTCATGTCCCTGAAAGGTTCCCAAAATTCAGAGAGAGGAGGATCAGGATATTCCTGATGACATATTAACATCTATATTAGAAGATGTCGAAAGGAAGGAGAATTTGATGGCGGAACAAGGTCACCCACCGGTAGGAAAGGTGATACCTGGTAAGGGAGAAGTGGGCATGCCAGAGCTGATAAATATTCTGACTTATCTGTCAAATAACTTGCAGAAAATGCTGACCAAAACAACAATAATTTTCAGTCTACGCCCCCAACTAACCAGCCAAACTCCATACCAGCAGCAGCCCCTGTTTGGCCATCATGTCCTATGGCACCCACTTTTCAGGCTCCTGTTTCTTTTAGCAATGATCCATGTTTGATCCTTCGACTTTGTATGGTCCATTGGGCAGTAACCCTTTTACTTTCTAAAAGCAAAGTGCCAATAGGTTTGCAACACAATTCTTAAGGTTTTAGACTAGGTATATAGAAAATTTTGTTCAAGTTTTGAAAACATTTATGCCTACAGTTTTAAAAAAAATCCAAATTTTATTCTTATCACAGAGCTATTAAACATTTCTAAAGATGGTTTTTATATTTTTCCGTTGGTCAATGTTTGTATTGTTCACAAAGCATATTAAAATATAAATCTCATAAATGTTATCAAGTCTTTGCCAACAAGGATGTGGATTCACCAATGGAGGGTACCTTTTTTAAAAAATATACCATTGCCATCACAGCCCCCCTTGCCCAAAAACCACTGGCCTATAACAGTACATAACACGTTCACCCAGGTCATGTAGTCTGAGATAAGTAAGAGACATTGCAGGTAACTGAGTTAAGAAGTAGGCCCAATGTAGGGGTGTGGGTCTCTGAGACTTGTAATGGAGTGCATAGGCTGACAAGCATTTCACCACTGGGGGGTACCTTTTTGAATAAACTATGGCCATCACAGCACCCTTTGGCCAAAATTCTACGGCCTATAATGGTACAGAACACGTTCACCCTGGTCATCTAGTGAAAGGTAAATAAGAGACATTGCAGGAAACCGAGTAAAGAAGTAGGCCCAATGTAGGGGTGTGGGTCTATGAGACTTGTAATGGAGTGCATAGGCTGACAAGCATTTCACCAATGGGGGGTACCTTTTTGAATAAATAAACTATGGCCATCACAGCCCTCCTTGGCCCAAATTCTACGGCCTATAATAGTACATAACACGTTCACCCTGGTCATCTAGTGGCAGGTAAGGAAGAGACATTTCAGGAAACCAAGATAAGAAGTAGGCCCAATGTAGGAGCCTGGGTCTATGAGATTTGTAATGAAGTGCATAGGCTGACAAGCATTTCAGCAATGGGGGTACCTTTTTTAATAAATAAAGTATTGCCAACACAGCCCCCCTTGGCCCAAATTCTACGGCCTATAATAGTGCACAGCACGTTCACCCTGGTTATCTAGTGGCAGGTAAGGAAGAGACATTGCAGGAAACTGAATTAAGAAGTAGGTCCAATGTAGGGGTGTGATTCTAAGAGACTTGTAATGGAGTGCCTAGGCTGACAAGCATTTCACCAATGGGTGGTACCTTTTTGAATAAATAAACTATGGCCTTCACAGCCCCCCTTGGCCCAAATTCTACAGCCTATAATAGTACAGAACATGTTCACCCTGGTCATCTAGTGGCTGGTAAAGAAGAAACATTGCAGGAAACAGAGTTCAGAAGTAGGCACAATGTATGGTGTTTTTACGTGAAAATCTGGAGCTGAATGCGGTAAGCAGGGTGGTGTCCGGTCCCTTATACTCGTGATGATGCTGTGCCAAGCCAATCACTGCTCGACCACAACAAAGATGGCTGCGGTGTTTAATGGCCTAGCAGACATTCCCTGCAGCGCGATTGGGTCTCTAAAGTCCGCCAAAAATGCTGGGTGGAGACCCCAGTTCCCACCGAGTAATCCCGGATGTGCTCGGTGCTCGCCGAGTATGACGAGTACCGTGATACTCAGGTGAGTAACGAGTAGTGGAGAGCGCATTCGCTCATCACTAATTATTACCATTTAAAGAATAACCTTTCAGTATGCCATAAATGTTTGCTGTAGGAAAATTTTGGTCTACCAGATGTCATTTTCTTAGGTACAAAAGTGCCATGTAAAAGTAAAAACAATTATACTCACCTCTCCACAGACCTCACCTTCCCTATGCAGCCTTCAAAATGTTCCTCACTGTGCAGTCTGGCCTTAAGTGAAAACCAATTTTTGGTTTCCTCTATCTTCTGCTTTGGTCTTTTTCAGTATTTAACACCTACAGAGCATACTAGCCTCATGCATTGTCATCATGTGTGCTGTTTATGGTCTGCTGCAGATATTCTCTACACTGATTGTTCACAGTAGTGAAGGAGTATCAACATTGTGTGCACAGCAGAAATAAAATTGAGATTGCTTTCCATTATTATTAGGTCAACTGAACATTTTTTTTTTGCAATAGTCTACTGACATATTGAGTAGGATTTGTAGGGCCCCCATTGGATCCTATAAACATTGGGGATACACAATGCAGCTGTAAACTAGTATATACAATTATTAACACTTTTTTATACTTGTACTTATTGCAGCGGAGTTCATTGCAGTTAACCCATCCACCTCTACTCTAGTGTAAATTCACTCTTTATATACAACCCCTGGTAAAAATTATGGAATCACCGGCCTTGGAGGATGCTCATTCAGTTGTTTTGTTTTGTTGAAAAAAAGCAGATCACAGACATGGCACAAAACTGAAGTCATTTCAAATGCCAACTTTCTGGCTTTAAGAAACACTAAAAGAAATCAAGAACAAATAATGTGGTAGTCAGTAATGGTTATTTTTTTAACCAAGCATAGGGAAAAAATTATGGAATCACTCAATTCTGAGGGAAAAAATTATGGAATCACCCTGTAAATTTTCATTCCCAAAACTAACACCTGCATCAAATTAGATCTGCTCGTTAGTCTTCATCTAAAAAGGAGTGATCACACCTTGGAGAGCTGTTGCACCAACTGGACTGACATGAATCATGGCTCCAACAGGAGAGATGTCAATTGAAACAAAGGAGAGGATTATCAAACTCTTAAAAGAGGGTAAATTATCACGCAATGTTGCAAAAGATGTTGGTTGTTCACAGTCTGCTGTGTATAAAATCTGGACCAAATACAAACAACATGGGAAGGTTGTTAAAGGCAAACATACTGGTACAAAGGAGTAAATCTAAAAAGTGACAAACATACTGATAGACCAAAGAAGACATCAAAGCGTCAAGACCGGAAAATTAAAGAAATATGTCTCCAAAACAGGAAATACACAACAAAACAAATGGGGAACGAATGGGTGGAAAATGGAGTCAATGTCTGTGACCGAACTGTAAGAAACCGCCTTAAGGAAATGGGATTTACATACAGAAAAGCTAAATGAAAGCCATCATTAAAATCTAAACAGAAAAAAATAAGGTTACAATGGGATAAGGAAAAGCAATCGTGGACTGTGGATGACTGGATGAAAGTCATATTCAGTGATGAATCGTGAATCTGTATTGGGCAAGGTGATGATGCTGGAACTTTTGTTTGGTGCCGTTCCAATGAGATTTATAAAGATGACTGCCTGAAGAGAACATGCAAATTTCCACAGTCATTGATGATATGGGGCTGCATGTCAGGTAAAGGCACTGTGGAGATGGCTGTCATTATATCTTCAATAATTGCACAAGTTTATGTTGATATTTTGGACACTTTTCTTATCCTATCAATTGAAAGGATGTTTGGGGATGATGAAATCATTTTTCAAGATGATAATGCATCCTGCCATAGAGCAAAAACTGTGAAAACATTCCTTGAAAAAAGACACATAAGGTCAATGTCATGGCCTGCAAATAGTTTGGATCTCAATTCAATTGAAAATCTTTGTTGGAAGTTGAAGAAAATGGTCCATGACAAGGCTCCAACCTGCAAAGCTGATCTGGCAACAGCAATCAGAGAAAGTTGGAGCCAGATTGATGAAGAGTACTGTTTGACACTCAATAAGTCCATGTCTCAGAGACTGCAAGCTGTTGTAAAAGCCAGAGGTGGTGCAAAAAAATACTAGTGATGTGTTGGAGTGTTTTTTTGATTGTTTGTTTTTCAGAATTCCATATTTTTTTCCCTCAGCATTGAGTGATTCCATAATTTTTTCCCTATGCTTGGTTAAAAAAATAACCATTACTGACTAACACATTATTTGTTCTTGATTTCTTTTAGTGTTTCTTAAAGCCAGAAAGTTGCCATTTGAAATGACTTCAGTTTTGTGTCATGTCTGTGATCTGCTTTTATTCAACAAAATAAAACAGCTGAATGAACATCCTCCAAGGCCGGTGATTCCGAAAATTTTGCCAGGGGTTGTATACTGCAGTTCAATAAGTGACAAGTGGATTTGTCAGATTACTTGCTGCTGGTATAGGAGAATAGTTAGCAGTGCCATTGTGGATATTGTTTTCTGTTATACAATTATTCTGTGCATCTATGTCACTGTGCTTGCATTAAGTTGTTTTCACTATTATTTAATGTTATAGATTTAAATTTGCAGCACAACTGTCAAATAAAATAGCAATGTATTTAACAGATGTATCTTCTTGGATTTTGTTACCTCTTCAGTATTTTTTAAAAAAGAGTTCATTGTATCATTTCTAAGACCTTGTAACAATATGTGTCCTCATGATATAACATACCTTGACATTTGTTTCCTTCCCTGCGGAAAATTGAACCAGACCAGGCAGAATGAATTTTAATGATTTTTACAAATGTTGATTTTTTTTTTCTTTTGTGAGGTCACTTGATAATGTTGAAGTCAAATTGACATATCAGTTTAAATTATGACTTTCTTTGGAATACAGTATTGCTGCTCAAACCATATCTTACAATCAGTACTTTCTATATTCCATTATTGTATGACTATCAAGACTAAGCCACAATGGATTATCACTTCATGACTAATTATAGTAACAGCTTCTTAAAGTTAGAGATACATGACAAATATGCGAAATATTTTTTTCTAAAAAAATTGTTTAGAATTAAAATAAATAAAATCCATTAAACAACTTGTTTCTTCCAGTAATTGCTTTACAGTTCAACCTCTGATAGCCCACTCAAGAATTAAAGGGAATCTGTCACCCCATTTTGGCTATATGAGATAAAGATATGCCTGAATAGTGAGTCCCATAAGTAATCTATCGGTATCTATCATATATCCTGACACCCCGTTTTCATGCCAAAATACCTTTGTAAAGTTCGGTTTTCTGTATGGTAATCTGGACGGTCCAGTCCGGAGGGCGGTGTTTTTTGCTTCCTCCCCCGCCCCGCTCCTCGGCTTCTCTTGCGTAGGTCCGTCTGTGCTTTGCACAGACGGCGTAGTGTTCCCGCAATTGCACGTTTTAAAATCCCCCTGCGCCTGCGTAGTGTGCTTTGCCCAACAGTGGGCAAGCATACAATCATTACAGCGCATGCGCAACTATTTTTGGTCACTTTCCTTGCCCTGGAAATGACTGCTTGCCTTGGACGACTTCCGGGGCAAGGAAAGTGACCTAAAATAGTTGCGCATGCGCTGTAATGATTTTATGCTTTGCCCACTGTTGGGCAAAGCACACTGCGCAGGTACGGGGGATTTTAAAGTGCGCAATTGCAGGAACACTACGGGTGTCAGGATATATGATAGATACCGATAGGTTACTTACGGGACGCACTATTCAGGCATATCTTTATCTCATATAGCCAAAATGGGGAAACATATTCCCTTTAAGTTCTTGAAGCTTCAGGGGCTGGCTGGCAGGCAAATTTTGGCCTGGGGGCAAGCACACAGCAGTGGCCCATTACCGGTGGCCCATCCTTACTGTGTTTACCTGTGGCTGATTCATAAAGGGAGTAGAGGTTACAAGACTATAAAAAGATAAAGTCGGAGAAATGATGGGATATTTGTGGTCAAATGCTGACTAGATTCTCATCCATTTCTATCAGTGAGCTACTCAGAGAGGTGTCTGAGACTCTAGTCGGCAGTGGCACGTGACAATAACTATGCAAACTCATACTTGCAATCACTACGCTAGGAATACAGAGGAATCATGACAGTGTGTGCACAGCGCTCTATCACGATTCATTACACCCCAGGGTACTGAAGGAGATAGCAGAAGAAATTCTTGAACCACTGTCCATAATCTTTGAAAATTCTTGGAGAACAGGAGAAATCCCAGAAGACTGGAGAAGAGCAAATGTTGTTCCTATCTTCAAAAAGGGGAAGAAGGTGGACCCAGGGAACTACAGGCCGGTGAGTCTGACTTCTATACCAGGAAAGATCTTTGAACAAATTATTAAAGAACATGTATGCAAGTACCTGGATAAGAATGAAGTGATTAAACAGAGTCAGCATGGGTTTGTAACTAATAAGTCATGTCAGACTAACTTAATTTCCTTCTATGACAGAATCACTGACTGGGTGGATCAGGGAAATGCTGTAGATATAGTATATCTTGACTTCAGCAAAGCATTTGACAAAGTATCTCACACAATCCTTATTGAAAAAATGACTAAGTATGGAATGGACAAGGCAACTGTTAGGTGGATTCATAACCGGCTTAGTGATCGGACCCAAAGAGTGGTTGTAAATGGCTGCACATCCAGTTGGAAGAATGTCTCAAGTGGGGTACCACAAGGCTCTGTTTTGGGCCCTGTATTGTTCAACATCTTTATCAATGATTTAGATGAAGGAATTGAGGGTAAACTGATCAAATTTGCTGATGACACAAAGCTAGGAGGGGTAGCTAATACTAGAGAAGAGAGAGAGAGGATTCAAAAAGATATACATAAACTGGAGCAGTGGGCAGCAACTAACAGAATGGATTTTAACAGGGAAAAATGCAAAGTACTACATCTGGGCAATAAAAATGAAAAAAGCATATACAAAATGGAGGAATAGGGCTAAGTAACAGCACATGTGAAAAAGACTTGGGTATACTAATTGATCACAGACTTAACATGAGTCAACAGTGTGATGCAGCAGCAAAAAAGGCAAATGCAATTCTAGGATGTATCAACAGAAGCATACAGTCTAGATCACGTGAGGTCATTATTGCCCTCTACTCCTCTTTAGTCAGACCTCATCTGGAATACTGTGTCCAGTTTTGGGCACCACATTTTAAAAAAGACATCAACAAACTGGAGCAAGTTCAGAGAAGAGCCACCAGAATGGTGACCGGTCTGCAAACCATGTCCTATGAGGAACGGTTGCAGGATTTGGGAATGTTTAGCTTGCAAAAAAGAAGACTGAGAGGAGACTTAATAGCTGTCTACAAATATCTCAAGGGCTGTCACATTGTAGAAGGATCATCTTTATTCTCATTTGCACAAGGAAAGACTAGAAGCAATGGGATGAAACTGAATGGGAGGAGACACAGATTAGATATTAGAAAAACTTTTTGACAGTTAGGGTGATCAATGAGTGGAACAGGCTGCCACAAGAGGTGGTGAGTTCTCCTTCAATGGAAGTCTTCAAACAGAGGCTGGATAGACATCTGTCTGGGATGATTTAGAGAATCCTGCTTTGAGCAGGGGGTTGGACCAGAAGGCCCAGGAGGTCCCTTCCAACTCTACCATTCTATGATTCTATGAGTAACCTGCCATAACACACAGACTGACTGCAGAAATTTGTCTAGAGCCCAGAAACCAGTGTTGGAAAAAAAAAAAATGCGTGACTTGGAAATTGCATGTTGTCCTCATAACATTGATTCATATATACTCACCTCCATTGTGAAACAGACAAAACAGTCCAGCTGAAGAAGCAGTCATTTTCTCTAAACCTGTGTAAATTTTAGTTTAGTGCAGTCAGCGTGTTAATATACTCACTGATTGCAGCGTGTCAGTGTGGTAGTATACTCACTAATCGCCATCTTCTCCTGTGTCGAGTGTTGCTCCACTCCTCTTCTAAGTCAACCTGACGGCTATTCAAACTCTCCAGGTCACGCTGTGCTCTGTGACCCATAAGTGGCTTTTACAATATACCATATATACTCGAGTATAAGCCGACCCGAGTATAAGCCGATCCCCTTAATTTTGCCACAAAAAACTGGAAAAACTTATTGACTCGAGTATAAGACTAGGGTGGAAAATGAGGCAGCTACTAGTAAATTTCAAAAATAAAAATAGATACCAATAAAAGTAAAATTAAAGTAGGTTAAATGTTTTTGAATAGCCATATTGAATCAGGAGCCCCATATAATGCTCCATACAGTTCATGATGGCCCCATAAGATGCTCCATATAAAATATGCCCATATAATGCTGCACAAAGGTTAATAATGGCCCCATGAGATGCTCCATAGAATATGCCCTATATGCTGCTCCATAATGGTTATGGACTCATAAAATGCTCTGTATATTATGCTCCATAAGATGCTCCATAGCTTATGCCCCATATGCTGCCCCATATATTATGTCCCATATGCTGCCCCATATATTATGCCCCATATGCTGCCCCATAAGATTCTCCATATATTATGCCCCATATGCTGCCCCATATTATGCCCATAAGATGCTATATATATTATGCCCCATAAGATGCTGCCCTATTTATTATGCCCCATATATTATGCCATATATGCTGCTGCGAATAATAATAATAAAAAAATACATACTCACCTCCCGTTGCTGGGGGCCAGGTCCCAGAGTCCTGAGCAGGCGGGGAAACCAGCGCGCTATTGGGGACAGGTGCCGATGTCACCGCTGGCTCAGGACCCAGCACCTGCGATATTCAACTGTCCCCGGTCCACCGCTGCACGTCGCTGTCTTCCGGGTCCTCTATCAGTGAGAGCTCAGGCAGAGGGCACGGTGCGCAGTAACCGCATCATCGCGCCCTTTGACCTGAACATTCACAGCCAGAGGACACGAGGACCCAGCAGCGCGCAGCGGTGGAACAGGGACAGGTGAGTAACGCATATACTCACCCTCTCCTGGCGCAGTCTCTGCAGCCCCTGCTCTTCTCCCACGGTCTCCGGCAGCTATGCCTAACTTCAGCAGTCACGTGGTACCGCTCATTAAAGTCATGAATATGTGCATATTCATGACTTTAATGAGAGGTACCATGTGACCTCTGAACACAGGCGCCGAGACCGCCGCGCCAGGAGGGGGTGAGTATATAGGACAGCTGCGCTCCGCCGACCCCAGGTATATGACTCGAGTATAACCCGAAAGGGGGACTTTCAGCCCTAAAAAATGGGCTGAAAATCTCAGCTTATACTCGAGCATATACGGTAAGTCTATGGAGCGTGAGAATAAGGCTCACAATGAGGATCCATAGGCTTACATTGTGAAGAGACGTCCAGGTCACATAAAGCGGAGAGAGAGCCGAAGTCTGAAGAGTGGAGACGTCACTCAGAGGAGAAGCAGAGCAGTGCTGGACATTGGAGAACACAGCGCTAGGTGAGTATATTAACACACTGACACTTCTCTAACATCTACACAGAATTGGGGGAAAAAACGTTAATGGGAGGATTACAGGCAACAGATGGTATGTACCGGATAATATGTTACCTGTATAGTGTACTGTGAGTAGAGACATCACATATTATACTATTCGCACTTTATCCTGTATATAACATCAGATGTCTATGCACACAGTGTATTACATAAAGTATACTGTACAGGACAATATATGACTGGTATGTGATATACAAACATCAGATTAGTCACGTATTATCCTGTACATACCATCATATGTTTCTGCACATAGTATGAGGGAATAATTTTTCAGAGGGGCCACATGACACACCATGACTGTCATGGAGGTGAAACCAACAGACTGAAATTAATTCTGCTCAATATTTTTATTAACATATTAATTGCAATTCATATTAAAATAAAATAATATCATATACACCATGTTCCAAATTATTATGCAAATGATATTTTTCTCTGACTTTCCTAAGTGGTCGGTGCAAATGACAGTCAGTCTAATAAAAGTCATCACCCGTTAGAGTATACATAGAATTTTATTGAAGAAACCTCCCAATGATAACAGTATAATCTCCAAAATGAATAAAAACTCAAAATGCACTGTTCCAAATTATTAGGCACAGAAGAATTTCTAAACATTTGATATGTTTTAAAGAACTGAAAATGCTCATTTATGGAATTTGCAGCATTAGGAGGTCACATTCACTGAACAAAAAAGCTGTTTAACTCCAAAACATCCTAACAGGCCAAGTTACATGTTAACCCCTTAATGACCAAGCCATTTTGTAGGTTAAAGACCAGGCCAATTTTTACAATTCTGACCACTGTCTCTTTATGAGGTTATAACTCTGGAACGCTTCTACGGATCTTGGCGATTCTGAGACGGTTTTCTCGTGACATATTGTACTTCATGATAGTGGTAAAATTTCTTCAATATAACTTGCGTTTATTTATGAAAAAAATGGAAATATGGCAAAAATTTTGAAAATTTTGCAATTTTCAAACTTTTAATTTTTATTCCATTAAATCAGAGAGATATGTCACAAAAATTAGTTAATAAATAACATTTCCCACATGTCTACTTTACATCAGCACAATTTTGGAACCAACATTTTTTTTTGTTAGGAAGTTATAAGTGTTAAAATTTGACCAGCGATTTCTCATTTTTCCAACAAAATTTACAAAACCATTTTTTTTAGGGACCACCTCATATTTGAAGTGAATTTGAGGGGTCAATATGACAGAAAATACCCAAAAGTGACACCATTCTAAAAACTGCACCCCTCAACGTGTTCAAAGCCACATTCAAGAAGTTTATTAACCCTTTAGGTACTTCACAAGAATTGAAGCAATGTGGAAGGAAAAATGAACATTTAACTTTTTTTCCCAAAATTTTTCTTTCGACACAATTTTTTTAAATTTTGTCAAGGGTATCAGGAGAAAATGAACCACAATATTTGTTGTACAATTTCTCCTCAGTACACCGATACCCCATGTGTGGGGGTAAACCACTATTTGGGCGCATGGCAGAGCTCGGAAGGGAAGCAGCGCCATTTGACTTTTTTGGCTGGAATTGAGATTGGATGCCATGTCGCATTTGGAGAGTCCCTGTGTGCCTAAACAGTGGAAACCCCCCACAAGTAACCCCATTTTGGAAACTGGACCCCCCAAGGAACTTATCTAAATGTGTTGTGAGAGCTTTTAACCCCCAAGGGCTTCACAGAAGGTTATAACGTAGAGCCGTAAAATTAAAAAATCATATTTTTTCCACAAAAATTATCTTTTCATCCAAATTTTTATTTTCCAAAGGATAAAAGGACCCCAAAAGTTATTGTGCAATTAGTCCTGAGTATGCTGATACCCCATATGTGGGGGTAAACCACTATTTGGGCGCATGGCAGAGTTCGGAAGGGAAGCAGCGCCATTTGACTTTTTTGGCTGGAATTGAGATTGGACGCCATGTCGCATTTGGAGAGTCCCTGTGTGCCTAAACAGTGGAAACCCCCACAAGTGACCCCATTTTGGAAACTAGACCCCCCAAGGAACTTACATAAATGTGTTGTGAGAGCTTTTAACCCCCAAGCACTTCACAGAAGGTTATAACGTAGAGCCGTAAATTAAAAAATCATATTTTTTCCACAAAAATTATCTTTTCATCCCAATTTTTATTTTCCAAAGGATAAAAGGACCCCAAAAGTTATTGTGCAATTAGTCCTGAGTACGCTGATACCCCATATGTGGGGGTAAACCACTATTTGGGCGCATGGCAGAGCTCGGAAGGGAAGCAGCGCCATTTGACTTTTTTGGCTGGAATTGAGATTGGACACCATGTCGTATTTGGAGAGCCCCTGTGTGCCTAAACAGTGGAAACCCCACACAAGTGACCCCATTTTGGAAACTAGACCCCCAAGGAACTTATCTAGATGTGTGGTGAGAGCTTTGAACCCCAAGGGCTTCACAGAAGGTTATAACGTACAGCAGTAAAATTAAAAAAATCATATCTTTTCCACAAAAATGATCTTTCCACCCCCAATTGTTATTTTTCAAAGGCTAACAGGACCCCAAAAGTTATTGTGCAATTTGTCCTGAGTATGCTGATATCCCATATGTGGGGGGGAACCACTATTTTGACGCATGGCAGAGATCGGAAGGGAAGGAGCACCTTTTTCAAATGCAGACTTTGATGGAATGGTCTGCGGGTGTCATGTTGCGCTTGGAGAGCCCCTGATGTGCCTAAACAGTAGAAACCCCCACAAATGACCCCATTTTGCAAACTAGACCCCCCAAGGAACTTATCTAGATGTGTGGTCAGCACATTGAACCCCAAGGGCTTCACAGAAGTTTATAACGTAGAGCCGTGAAAATAAAAAAATCATATTTTTTTTCCACAAAAATGACCTTTTTGCCCCCAAATTTTTATTTTTCTAAGGGTAACAGGAGAAATAGGACCCCAAAAGCTATTGTGCATTTTGTCCTGAGTACGCTGATACCCCATATGTGGGGGGGAACCACTGTGATCGCCTTACTGGGATCTTTGGGAGGCACAATGAACAAATCTACAAAAGGTGAAGAATTGGTTTTCTTTTTTACGCCGTTCCTCATGCGGTATTAGTGATTAGGCGACTTTATTCCTCGGATCGGTGCGATTACAGCGATACCAGATTTACATCCTTTTTTCATGTTTAGCTTCTGTCACACTCTAAAAGATGCTTTTTTTGGAATAATTTTTTGTAAGAAATTTTTGCATCGCCGTATTTTGAGAGCTATAATTTTTCCATATTTCGGTCGACAGAGTTATCTGTGGGCTTATTTTTTGCGGGACGAGCTGACGTATTTATTGGTACCATATCGGGCACATAACGTTTTTTGATCGCTTCCTATTCCGATTTTTGTGGAAGCAGAATGAACAAAAACCAGCAATTCAGGAATTGTTTTTTTTTTTTTTCCTCCGTTCCGCGTGTGGTAAAATTGATAAAGGAGCTTTATTCTTCGGATCACTACGATTACAGCGATACCTCATTTATATATTTTTTTTTATGTTTTGGCGTTTTTTACACAATAAAAAATTTTATAGAAAAAATAATTATTTTTGCATCAGTTTATTCCGCGAGCTATAACTTTTTATTTTTTCGCTGATGATGCTGTATAGCGGCTTGTTTTTTGCGGGACAAGATGACGTTTTCAGCGGTACCATAATTATTTATATCTGACTTTTTGATCGCGTGTTATTGCACTTTTTCCAAGCGGTATGATGATACCGCTTGGAAAAAGTATAATTTACTACTTTTTTGTGTTTTTTTTTTACGGCTTTCACTGAAGGGGTTAACTAGGGTTACGCTTTTATAGATGGGATTTTTACGGACGTGGCGATACCTAACACGTGTATTTTTTTTGTTTTTTATTTTTTTTATTACATAAAAATGTGTATTTTTTAGGGGATTTTTTTTAAATTATTTTTTAATATTTTTTTTACAATTTTTTTTTAAAAAAATGATTTTTTTAACTTGTCCCTTTATAGGACTTTCACTTTTTTTACTTTTTATTGCAGTTACAATGCATTGCAATGCTCCAGCATTGCAATGCATTGTACCTATGATGAAAGCTGCTGTGACATGATCACAGCAGCTTCCCGTAGGTAGATGACCCGGAGGTTTTCATGACAACCCCCGGTCATCAAGGCAGAGATCGGGCCCTGCAAATACATTGCAGGGAGCCGATCTGAGGCAGAGGGAGCTCCCGACCCTCTGCCTCCCCCCTGAGCTCTGCGATCGCGCTGGATCGCAGCAGTCAGGGGGTTAACATCCAGGGGCGGTGGGGGCTCCGCTCCTGGCTGTCAGTGCAGGAAAAGCCTGGCCACTGCATGATCGCTGCTGTGTTTGGTCAGTCAGATTGACTGACCAATCACAGCGCTGTGGGTGCGGGGACCGACGGCAAAGGTCCCCGCACCGCTTGCCGTGCCTGTCAGCTGTCTATGACAGCTGTCGGCACTGATCTACCACTGCGTGTTACACGCAGTGTAGATCAAAGGCATGACATGCACAGTCCGTCCTGTTGCCGGAACTGGCACCTTGCCATGACGGACTGTGCACCTCAGTGGACATTAAGGGGTTAACATAGGAACCCTTCTTTGTTATCACCTTCACAATTCTTGCATCCATTGAACTTTTGAGTTTTTGGAGAGTTTCTTCTTGTATTTCTTTGCATGAAGTCAGCATAGCCTCCCAGAGCTGCTGTTTTGATGTGAACTGCCTCCCACCCTCATAGATCTTTTGGTTGATGATACTCCAAAGGTTCTCTATAGGGTTGAGGTCAGGGGAAGATGGTGGCCACACCATGAGTTTATCTCCTTTTATGCCCATAGCAGCCAATGACTCAGAGGTATTCTTTGCAGCATGAGATGGTGCATTGTCATGCATAAAGATGATTTTGCTCCTGTTGGCATGTTTCTGCTTTTTATACCATGGAAGAAAGTTGTCATTCAGAAACTCTATATACTTTGCAGAGGTCATTTTCACACCTTCAGGAACCTTAAAGGGCCCTACCAACTGTTTTCCCATGATTCCGGCCCAAATCATGACTCCTCCACCTCCTTGCTGACGTCGCAGCCTTGTTGGGACATGGTGGCCATCCATCAACCATCCACTACTCCATCCATCTGGACCATCCAGGGTTGCTCGAACTCTTCAGTAAACAAGACTGTTTGAACATTAGTCTTCATGTATGTCTGGTCCCACTGCAACCATTTCTGGTTCAACGCAAGAAGAGAGGAGGCGCTGGATCAAGACCAACGACGCCCATCGGCCCGGACTGCGCCATATGTGAGAATAATAAAACCTATTTTTTTTACCTTACAGGGCATCATATATACAGCATTCCATAACACTGCCACATGGGGCTGAAAGGTGGTGGTCATAAGTTATATGGGAAAAAACCTGGTGACAGGATCCCTTTAAGTATGCTGACATCTCCCTTATATACAATATGAGTCCACACACAGCCCCCTCTCTATCTACAGGATGAGTCGTCACACAGCCTCTTATATACAGCATGAGCCCTCAAATAGCCTCTCTATATACAGTATGAGCCCCTATACACAGTATAAGCCCTCACAGTCAATTATATTCAGTGTGAGTTCTCACACAGCCCCTTATATAGAGTATGAGTCCTGACATAGCCCTCTAGACACAGTATGAGCCTTCATATAACCTCTCTATGTACAGTATGAACAGCCACATAGCCCCTTATATACAGTGGGATCCCCCACATGTTCCTCTATATACAGCATGAGCCCTCACATAGCCTCTCTATGTATAGTATGAGTCCCTATATACAGTATGAGCCCTCACAAAGTCTCCTATATTCAGTATGAGTCCTCACATAGCCTCTCTATATACAGTATGAGTCCCTATATACAGTATGAGCCCTCACAAAGTCTCCTATATTCAGTATGAGTCCTCACAGCCTCCTATATAGAGTATAGGCATACATCTTATACACATAAAAAAAATAAACACACTGATCTTGCTCCCGTTCCCCTAGAGTCTTTGCACAGCAGACGCTTTGAAGTTACATCATCACGTCTGCCGTCTGTCGCACACATTGATTGGTGGAAGAAGTGTCGGCAGCTCTGTCCTCCACCAATGTATTGTGTTGAAAAGATAAACAGCACTCCTTGTTGTGAGATGAGGTGCCCAAGCAAGGTTTCAACCCATAGATAATGCAATAGAAAAACTTAGCACTCAGGAATTTGTAGTGAAAGAAAGCAAATTTAATTTGGCAATCCTTATCATTGTTGACGTTTCGGGCCTACATATGGACTTTCATCAGAACTGACTGCCTCTTGAGTAGTGTTGAGCGATACGATACCGCAAGTATTGGGCATCGGCCGATATTAGCTCTATCGGCCTTTCGATACTTTGTTTCGATATTTTCCATATATCGTATACCGGAATCGGAAGTTCCCATAATTCTTTGAGAGGCAATGTGATTTTAGTCAGCCAATGAGGAATCCTAAGAAGTGTGGGCACATCCTGTACTGCTGCGGTCATGTTAACTAATGGCATGGCTGTGATTGGATGCTGAAATGATGTCAGAATGCACTATAAAAGGCGCCGCCGCCATTTTAGCGTCACTGTGCTGTGAATTCAGTTAGGGACAGAACGCTGCTGTGCTGACTCTGAGGGACAGTTAGAGATTGCGATTTAGTGTAGTGTGCTTTAGGCAGGCTAGCACCAACCGCTGTGTAAAGCTTCCTTTTGCCTGCAGTGTTGTTTTAACAGCTCTGCAAGGTGTGTGTGAGTGCAGGTGACGCTGCAGTTTGCTCTGCATGCAACGCTCTTGTAGGCATCTGCACGTGTCCTCAAGACTCTTTTTTTTCTTCAGTGTAATTCTGCTGCTCCATGCAATAATAAATTTTAGTGTGACGCGCTTCCATCCGTATCCAATACATTGGTTGCAAACACTATAGAAGTAGACAAAGGAGTAGCCTTTCACAGATTGTGAACAGTTGTGTTTCAGTGTTCACTTCAGTCTGTGTTTTTTATTTTTTGAGTGCACATCACGCTCCAGTTACTTGTTCAAGCACTGCTGCTTGTATCTGCTGAGCGTGTCTCAGTGCCTCATCCTTTTCATTTCTCTCCAATTGGTTCTGCTCCATTCCATTTAAAATAAATATAATCTATTAGTGTGACGCGCTTCCATCCGTATCCAATACATTGGTTGCAAACACTATAGAAGTAGACAAAGGAGTAGCCTTTCACAGATTGTGAACAGTTGTGTTTCAGTGTTCACTTCAGTCTGTGTTTTTTATTTTTTGAGTGCACATCACGCTCCAGTTACTTGTTCAAGCACTGCTGCTTGTACTCTGCTGAGCGTGTCTCAGTGCCTCATCCTTTTCATTTCTCTCCAATTGGTTCTGCTCCATTCCATTTAAAATAAATATAATCTATTAGTGTGACGCGCTTCCATCCGTATCCAATACATTGGTTGCAAACACTATAGAAGTAGACAAAGGAGTAGCCTTTCACAGATTGTGAACAGTTGTGTTTCAGTGTTCATTTCAGTCTGTGTTTTTTATGTTTTGAGTGCACATCACACTCCAGTTACTTGTTCAAGCACTGCTGCTTGTACTCTGCTGAGCGTGTCTCAGTGCCTCATCCTTTTCATTTCTCTCCAATTGGTTCTGCTCCATTCCATTTAAAATAAATATAATCTATTAGTGTGACGCGCTTCCATCCGTATCCAATACATTGGTTGCAAACACTATAGAAGTAGACAAAGGAGTAGCCTTTCACAGATTGTGAACAGTTGTGTTTCAGTGTTCACTTCAGTCTGTGTTTTTTATTTTTTGAGTGCACATCACGCTCCAGTTACTTGTTCAAGCACTGCTGCTTGTACTCTGCTGAGCGTGTCTCAGTGCCTCATCCTTTTCATTTCTCTCCAATTGGTTCTGCTCCATTCCATTTAAAATAAATATAATCTATTAGTGTGACGCGCTTCCATCCGTATCCAATACATTGGTTGCAAACACTATAGAAGTAGACAAAGGAGTAGCCTTTCACAGATTGTGAACAGTTGTGTTTCAGTGTTCACTTCAGTCTGTGTTTTTTATTTTTTGAGTGCACATCACGCTCCAGTTACTTGTTCAAGCACTGCTGCTTGTACTCTGCTGAGCGTGTCTCAGTGCCTCATCCTTTTCATTTCTCTCCAATTGGTTCTGCTCCATTCCATTTAAAATAAATATAATCTATTAGTGTGACGCGCTTCCATCCGTATCCAATACATTGGTTGCAAACACTATAGAAGTAGACAAAGGAGTAGCCTTTCACAGATTGTGAACAGTTGTGTTTCAGTGTTCACTTCAGTCTGTGTTTTTTATTTTTTGAGTGCACATCACGCTCCAGTTACTTGTTCAAGCACTGCTGATTGTACTCTGCTGAGCGTATCTCAGTGCCTCATCCTTTTCATTTCTCTCCAATTGGTTCTGCTCCATTCCATTTAAAATAAATATAATCTATTAGTGTGACGCGCTTCCATCCGTATCCAATACATTGGTTGCAAACACTATAGAAGTAGACAAAGGAGTAGCCTTTCACAGATTGTGAACAGTTGTGTTTCAGTGTTCACTTCAGTCTCTGCGTAATAACCACACTTAGGCCTTATAACTTTTCTGACTTTCTTTATCAATCTACCAAGATGAAGAAGTCAGTGAGTAAGGCACGTGGTCGTGGCCGTGGAGTTTCAGCAGGGAGAGACGTGGGGATTCTGTGGTTGCTGCCGCCCTCAGTGACACAGCATCCAACATTTATCCCCGTGAGCGTTCCTTTATGCGCACTTTGGTAGGAGCTCGGCGTGCCCCCTGCTGCGGGAAGAACAAATTGAAGACGTTGTTGGTTGGATGGCAGCCAATGCATCGACTTCAATTCCTTCCACCTCCTCTCAGGAACACAACACTGTTGAGCAACCATCTGTCTGTTCACCGCCTGTCAAATTGGCCAGGCAGTCAGAGAGTTCTGTACAGGAGCCAGCTGAGTCTCTGCTTCTGTTCTCAGAATCTGTTGGCTCGCAAACACGGGCACAGGCAAGCAGCATTCTGCAATTTGAAGAAGAGGGAGTATGCAGTGATGCGCAACAGCTGTGTCTCTCTCAATCTGAAGAGGCGGGTGAGCCAGTGCCGATGGACAGCACACCGCAGAACGCATCTCATGATGATGATGAGACTCAGGTGCCAGGTTTTGTGTAGCATGGTGCTGCCCAGACCATCCAACAGCAGCAGGTGTTGGAAGAGAGTAGTGGAGATGATGAAGTCCGAGACCCAACATGGCGTGAGCAACAGGAAGGTGGTGGGAGCAGCTCTGAGGAAGAGATTGGCCCAACGGTACAAAGAGGAGGGAGAGGTAGGCTGCAGACGCGCTTGCCTGTAGCCTCCAGTTTGGCACGTGTTGGGAGCAGTTCTCTTACAAATGTCAAAATTGGCGCTCCCATGACTTGCACTGCGTGGTCCTTTTTTGACAGACTTGTAGATGATATTTGCTATGTTCAATGCAAGCTGTGTAAGCAAAAAGTTAAAAGAGGTAAAAATATCAGTAACCTGAATACCACAAATATGTGGAAACATGTACGGACAAAGCACGTAGCTGAGTTACAAAGACACACTGGAGATGTAGGCCAACCTACAGCAGCACCTATATCTTCAGGTCGTGTTGGAGCCTCTACCTCCAGCTCACACACACCTGGTTCGGCTTCCTCACAGGATCTCCATGGAAGAACCTCGGTCACTGTTGTCCATAGACAAACTGTTATTCCACCCACAGCAGCAAGTTCACAGTCATCGTCACACTCCCAGACCACAAAACAGCCATCGGTACCACAGGCATGGGATAAAAGACGGTCATACTCGGCAAACCATCCACGAGCACAGGCTCTGAATGCTGGCATTGCTAAACTCCTGTCCCTTGAAATGCTGTCATTCAGGCTGGTGGAGACTGACAGTTTCAGGAACTTAATGGCATTGGCAGTCCCACAATATAATGTGCCAAGCCGATTTTATTTCAGCAGGCAAGCCGTCCCTGCTCTGCAAAAACATGTCGAGGGAAACATTAAACATGCGCTACTAAACGCCGTCAGTAGCAGGGTCCACCTGACCACCGATGCGTGGACCAGTACCGATGGCCAGGGACGATACCTTTCCCTCACTGCCCATTGGGTCAATGTTGTGGAGAAGGGTACAGATCTTGCCAGTGGCGCTGTACGTGTTCTGCCAACTCCAAGGATTGCAGGAATCCAGTCTGTACACATTGATTCCTTCTCCTACTCCAGTTCCTCAGAATCATCGCTGCACGAGCCGTCACGGTATACCTCCACATGGACCCGTGAACGCTTACCTGTTGCGACCGATATGAGCACAGCCGTGGCCAAACGTCAACAGGCCGTCCTGAAATTAATTTCCATGGGGAATCGAAGCCACACAGCGCAGGAGCTCTGGGATGCCATCAAGCAGGAGAGCGACGTGTGGTTTTTGTCAGCTAATCTCCAGCCAGGCTTGGTAGTGTGTGACAATGGCCGAAATCTGGTGGCAGCTCTGGCCTTGGCAACCTCACTCACATACCATGTCTGGCACATGTCCTCAACTTGGTCGTGCAGAGTTTTTTGAGGGACTATCCGGATCTTGATGCACTGCTGCACAAGGTCCGCCTAGAGTGCGCTCACTTGCGACGTTCCAGCATGGCCAGATCGCGCATTGCAGCTCTGCAAGTCAGATTTCGCCTTCCTTAACATCGCATCATATGTGACGTACCCACCAGGTGGAATTCCACGTTACATATGTTGGAGCGGTTGTGTGAGCAGCAGCCAGCAGTAATGGAGTATCAGCTGCAACAGGCGCAATCAACTCGCAATTTGCGCCGTTCACACTTCACCACTACTGAGTGGGCCTCTATGAAGGACATCTGCGACGTTTTGCGTGCGTTTGATGTCTCAACGCGGATGGCGAGTGCAGATGATGCACTAGTCAGCATGACTGTCCCCCTTATCTGCCTGCTTCAGAAATCACTGAAAGCACTAAAGGAAGAGGTTTTGGAAGAGGTGGAGGATGAGGAGTCACAAATTCAATTACCTTCAGGACAGTCAGCGCAACGTGGTTCCTCACAAAGGGCTGGGCAGGGCTCACTTTGTGAGGAGGATGAGGAGGAGGAGGAGTCAATGGAGGAGGAAGAAATCCCTACAGAGGGAGGTACACAACGCTCTAGTCAGTATGTAGAGCGAGGGTGGGGTGATGCAGAGGAGGCAGAGATGACGCCTCTTCCAGAGGACAGCCTTTGTTGGCCAGTTGGGAGTCTGCAGCACATGGTTGATTTCATGCTTCAGTGCCTGAGAAACGACCCCCGCATCGCCCACATTCTCACCACGTCAGATTATTGAGTGTACACCCTCCTAGACCCTCGCTACCGGGACAACTTACAAACCCTCATCACACCGGTGAACCAGGACCGTAAAATGCAGGAGTACCAAGACACACTGGTGCAATCCATACTGTTGTACATTCCAGCCGAGAGAGCTGCTGCTGCTACTGCTTTACAAAGCAGCTCTGTGCATCGAGGCAGTGTAGACACCTCTACAACAAGAGGGAGCACAAGCAGCGCCTCTGCACAGGGCAAGAGCTGTATGTTACAAATGTGGCGAAGTTTTGTGACAGCGCCAGCAAGGTCTACACCATCCGAGACGGCTCCAGTCACCAGGAAGAAACGTTTCCGTAAGATGGTGACAGACTACTTGGCTTTCCCTCTAATTGTACTCCCAGATGCCTCTTCCCCTTTCAAATTTTGGGTCTCTAAGTTGGATACATGGCCCGAGCTTAGCCAGTATGCATTGGAGGTGCTGGCTTGCCCTGCTGCCAGTGTATTATCTGAGCGCGTCTTTAGTGCTGCAGGTGGTGTAGTAACAGACCGTCGCATGCGACTATCCTCAGAGAATGTAGACCGGCTTACTTTTCTGAAAATGAACAAGGCATGGATCTCACCTGAATTTGCCTGTCCGTTTTCAGATTAAATAACTGTTTGGCAACGTTTTCCATGTCTCCTGTTATGTTCATCTTTCTACCACCTGAACTCTACTCCCTGGGCTACAACACCGCCATTTGTTGCTCGTAAGTAATTGGCAGGGGTACTGACTCCTGGCCAGCCTGGTTACAGCACACAGCTGTTTCCTGGCAGTGTGAACGTCAATTATCCTCCAATAAGTTGTGCTGTCGTGTTGCATTCGGGTTAGCCGACTCTATGGTGCCTGCAGTTTAGGTGATACCTATGTGTGCTGTGGGATATGTAAATAAAGGCTGTTTCCATTGTGACAATAGGACAAGCACCCACTGTAGGACTGTGTGATTCGGTAACTGCGGACGGCTTGCGTCCTGTCAACTTACATTTTCATGGGTGCGTTCTGCTACCCGTCCGGGGTCCAGTACCGTCAACTGGTCCTCCCCAGTGCCTTTGGCCTAGGTGCCTCCATCTCCGTATCCGAGTTCCACCAACGTCTGCTGGTCCTTGGTAGTGCTTTGGAGCACAGGTACCTCCTGCTTAGTAACCGTGTCACAGTAACGTCAGCTGGTACTCGGTTGTGACATGGCCTCTTTTCCTTCTGCTACCCGTCCGGGGTCCAGTACCGTCAACTGGTTCTCCCCAGTGCCTTTGGCCTAGGTGCCTCCATCTCCGTATCCGAGTTCCACCAACGTCTGCTGGTCCTTGGTAGTGCTTTGGAGCACAGGTACCTCCTGCTTAGTAACCGTGTCACAGTAACGTCAGCTGGTACTCGGTTGTGACATTGCCTCTTTTCCTTCTGCTACCCGTCCGGGGTCCAGTACCGTCAACTGTTCTCCCCAGTGCCTTTGGCCTAGGTGCCTCCATCTCCGTATCTGAGTTCCACCAACGTCTGCTGGTCCTTGGTAGTGCTTTGGAGCACAGGTACCTGTAAGGTTCTGTGTACATGTTCCTGAAACTCAGTTTGTTCGTCAGCCATTTTACTTTCTGTCTTGCTGCAGCTATCTTGCCCTCAGTCAAAATGGAGTTTCCAGCTTGCATGTTCCCGCCCTGATTCTCTCCTTTTGCTTCTTAAGCAGCCACAGTTGAGCAATCAGTGCTTCAGAATCTAGCCTGTAGTGAACCTGTGACCTGACTCCTAAAGCCTTGGACCTTGTACTCCAGCTATTCCTACTGAGGAACTCTGAAGCACTTGTGGACTCTGAACCCTGCTCTTTGAAAGACCCACGTTTGCATGGACTTACGGTAACAGAGAAGAAGATCCTGAACCTGTTGTGGAGAGTGATTGCTGAGCTTAGATTACTCTGGCCTGCTGTGTCTCCTGCTTCTGTGTCTGCAAACTGTGTAACTATTTTTGCCAACTTGTATGAAGTAATACAAGACTTTCTATATCAAACCTGTGTCTCATGTATTTTCATCGCACCCAAGCACAAGACGCTATATGAACTGTACCACATACATTTCAAGTTTCCTCAGCGGTGTCCCAGCTGAGTTGTAAGAAAAACAATTCTCATTGTTTTCTTTCCATCAAACTCTGGGTTGACTCAGCTTGGGTGTCTAGCTCTGCTATGATCGACTCAGGGGCAAGTGGAAATTTTATGGATGTCTCCTTTGCTCTGAAACAGGGGATACGTTCAGTGAAGAAGGCTACTCCAGTACAGATGGAAACTGTGGATGGCTCCCTGCTGACCTCTGGACCAGTGGATCAGGAAACAGAGCCTTTGAGGGTTCTTATGGGTAAAGATCATCAAGAGAAACTGTCCTTTATGCTTATCTCTTCTCCCCACTTTCCCATTATTCTAGGGCTACCATGGCTGCAGGCTCAGAATCCTACCATTAACTGGGAGACCAAGGAATTACACTTTCCAGAGAAACAGATGAGTCCAAAAGTTTCAGCTTGCTCTGTTCCTAAAGGAACCATGTCAGTCCCTGAACTACCAGCTGTATACCAGGACTATGTGGATTTATGTGACAAGAAGAACGCTGACCAGCTTCCTCCTCACTGTCCATATGATTGTCCAATTGAATTATTGCCTGGAGCGGAGATACCTTTTGGTAAGATCTACCCCCTGGCGGGGCCCGAGCTAAAGGCTTTAAAGGATTACATAGACGAAAATCTAGCCAAGGGCTTCATACGCCCCTCTTCATCTCCTGCAGGTGCACCCATCTTCTTTGTAAAGAAGAAAGATGGATCTCTGAGACCATGCGTAGACTATAGGGAACTCAATAAGGTTACTATTAGAAACCGTTATCCATTGCCTTTAATCCCTGAGTTATTGGAGAGAGTGCGACATGCCAAAATTTTCTCTAAACTAGATCTTCGTGGGGCCTATAACTTAGTCCGTATTAGACCTGGGGATGAATGGAAGACTTTATTCAGGTCACGCTATGGACACTTTGAATATCTAGTTATGCCTTTTGGTCTGAGTACCGCCCCAGCCACTTTCCAACACTTGGTGAATGACATCTTCAGGGATCTCCTAGATACATTCGTGGTAATTTATTTGGATGATATTCTAATTTTTTCTAACTCCACAGAGGAACATCATGGACATGTGAGAATGGTCTTGGAACGTCTAAGACAAAATCATCTTTACATCAAACTTGAAAAGTGTGAATTCCATAGGACCGAAATTCAATTTCTGGGGTATGTACTGTCTACACAAGGAATTAGTATGGATGGAAGCAAAACCCAAGCCATCAAGGATTGGCCAAGTCCTAGAAATGTGAAGGAGGTACAGCGCTTTATCGGGTTTGCCAACTTCTATAGACGTTTCATTAGAAATTTCTCTGAGGTAGTGTCACCTATCACCCAACTTACCCGGAAAGAGTCTAGGTTCTCCTGGACTCCCCAAGCCCAGGAAGCATTTTCCCGTCTAAAAGATAAATTTACCACTGCACCTATCCTAGTACATCCCAACCCCGAGCTTGCCTTCATAATAGAGGTGGATGCTTCAGACTGTGCCGTTGGAGCTATACTCTCTCAGAGAACAGGTGAGAAGAATGTCTTGCATCCCTGTGCCTTCTTTTCCAGCAGTTGTCTTCGGCTGAGAGGAACTACGATGTGGGCAATAGAGAGTTGTTGGCCATTATTGCGCCTTCAAAGAATGGAGACACCTTCTTCAGGGAGCTGCACAGCAAATAGTCGTCCTGACAGACCATCGTAACCTTGAGTTTATCAGGTCGGCTAAGTGCCTGACTCCTCGCCAGGCTCGCTGGAATCTTTTCTTAAACCAATTTAATTTTATCATTTCTTATAGACCAGGATCGCGCAATGGAAAGGCTGATGCACTCTCTAGGATTTACTCAGCAGAGACACGTCCAATTACTCCTCCTAAGACTATTCTTCCTGACTCTAGATTCCTAGGAGTAATTCATAATCAAGACCTACTTAAGGACATCAAGGAAGCATACCATGCGGATTCCTTTTTGGCACAACCCCAAAGGGACGTAAGTCTTGTCTTTAAGAATGGTGTGTGGATTCAGGGACAACACGCCTGTATATTCCTGAAACAGTCAGATTGAGAGTATTGCAACTCATTCACGATTCCAAGATAGCTGGGCATAGAGGAATTCTAAAGACACAGGAATTTCTCTCTCGTTTCTTTTGGTGGCCCACTTGCAGGAAGGATGTTTTAAACTATGTCACTTCATGTGAAGTCTGTGCAAGATGCAAAACACCTCGCTCCTCACCAACTGGTCTGTTACAGCCTCTTCCCACCCCGTCCCGCCCGTGGGGATCCATTTCTATGGACTTCATTGTGGAGTTACCAACCTCTCAAGGGAAGAACACCATTCTAGTGGTGGTTGACCGTCTAACAAAGGCAGCTCATTTTATCCCTTGTGTCGGCTTACCCACTGCAAAACAGACATCAGATTTGATGATTAAAGATGTGTTTCGCTTACATGGAGTACCGGATGAGGTTATTTCGGATCGAGGGGTGCAATTCACTTCTAGGTTTTGGCAAAATTTCTGTGCAGCATTGGACATTAAAGTAAACCTTTCTTCTGCTTTTCATCCTCAGACTAATGGACAGACCGAACGAACCAATCAAACCCTGGAGCAGTATCTCCGCTGCTTTATCTGCCACCTACAGGATGATTGGGTGGATCTACTTCCATTAGCTGAGTTCTCGTATAACAACTCTCAGAGTGCCTCCACTAAGCAGTCTCCTTTTTACTCTAATCTAGGTTATCATCCTAACATTCTACACTGATTTCCCATAGAAACGCCTTTACCAGCAGTGGCTGAAAGAATCACGTCTTTACAGAAGAATATGGATCTTCTAAAGGAGAATCTGGAATCGGCTCAGGAAAGGTACAAGAAAGCAGCAGATAAATTTTGTAAACCTGCACCAGCTTTCAAGGTAGGAGACTTGGTCTGGCTGTCAACCAGAAATCTTAAGTTAAGGATTCCATCGTCTAAGTTGGGACATAAGTACATTGGACCCTATAAAATCAGTAAAATTATAAGTGCCGTTGCTTGTCGTCTTCAACTGCCCAGAACTATGAGAATTCACCCTGTCTTTCATGTATCCCTACTAAAGGCTGCGACACCCAATACGTTTCCTGGACGTTCTTCTCCTTGCCCTGACCCAGTGCTAGTCGATGGTCAGGAAGAATTTGTGGTGGAAAGGATTTTAGATTCCAGGTTGTATAGAAATCAGTTACAATATCTGATTAAATGGCAGGGCTACCCAGTGGAGGACAACTCATGGGAACCAGTCAATAACGTTAATGCTCCTCGCTTGCTCCGTCAGTTTCATCAGAGGTACCCACACAAGCCTGGCCTGAGGTCATCCGGAAGTTGTCCCTAAGGGGGGAGTAATGTAAGGTTCTGTGTACATGTTCCTGAAACTCAGTTTGTTCGTCAGCCATTTTACTTTCTGTCTTGCTGCAGCTATCTTGCCCTCAGTCAAAATGGAGTTTCCAGCTTGCATGTTCCCGCCCTGATTCTCTCCTTTTGCTTCTTAAGCAGCCACAGATGAGCAATCAGTGCTTCAGAATCTAGCCTGCAGTGAACCTGTGACCTGACTCCTAAAGCCTTGGACCTTGTACTCCAGCTATTCCTACTGAGGAACTCTGAAGCACTTGTGGACTCTGAACCCTGCTCTTTGAAAGACCCACGTTTGCATGGACTTACGGTAACAGAGAAGAAGATCCTGAACCTGTTGTGGAGAGTGATTGCTGAGCTTAGATTACTCTGGCCTGCTGTGTCTCCTGCTTCTGTGTCTGCAAACTGTGTGACTATTTTTGCCAACTTGTATGAAGTAATACAAGACTTTCTATATCAAACCTGTGTCTCATGTATTTTCATCGCACCCAAGCACAAGACGCTATATGAACTGTACCACATACATTACATACCTCCTGCTTAGTAACCGTGTCACAGTAACGTCAGCTGGTACTCGGTTGTGACATTGCCTCTTTTCCTTCTGCTACCCGTCCGGGGTCCAGTACCGTCAACTGGTTCTCCCCAGTACCTTTGGCCTAGGTGCCTCCATCTCCATATCCGAGTTCCACCAACGTCTGCTGGTCCTTGGTAGTGCTTTGGAGCACAGGTACCTCCTGCTTAGTAACCGTGTCACAGTAACGTCAGCTGGTACTCGGTTGTGACATTGCCTCTTTTCCTTCTGCTGCCCCTCCGGGTTCCAGCACAGTCAGCTGGTCCTCGTTACTTCCATTGTCTCTTGCTCCATCTGATACCCGTCCGGGTTCCAGTAACGTCAGCTGGTTCTCGGAAATTAGACGACCTTAAAGACCACCCAGAAGAAGATGACGACAACAAGGACGACGAGCATGAAGCCAACCAGCCTGAACACCATCACAAAGAAAAAATAAAAGATTACCCAGAAGAAGATCACCAACAGGACAAAGAAGGTTAAGACAAACTACAAGATACAGAACAAGAGACAGAAGAACAATAAGCAGAAGATCAAAAAGCAGAAGAACATGAAGTATAAGACCAAAATGAAGAGCAAAATATATGCTCTAAATTCTAAGCAGAAGAAGACTAAGCAGTGTATGGGGGTGAGTCCGTTCCTCCTCGTGGTGCCCCTGGAAAATGCCTGCTGCTGCAGGCTAAACTGAACACGGACAAATACTGTTGTAATTTAAATCTTTTGTGACAGCAAGAACAGAAGAAAGAAAAATTCATACTTTTACAGATTACAAGTACAGGAATCTCTGTCACAAATAAGAATATGATGAAGAAGATGAAGAGGAAGAAGATGAAGAATTTGAATATGAAGAAGATTAATAGTTTAATAATAACAATATGAGCAATGTAAACAAAAACATGAATAGCAAGAAGTTTAAGAAGAAGATTAAGAAGGTGAAGATGAAGAATAATTTGATGAGAAAGATGATGCTGCTGAAGATTATGAAGGAGAAAGTGTGTCAAAAGTTAAAAAGGTGAAGAGCATGGAAGTTGTGAAACATACATATTTGCCAAAATAGAAAAAAGGTTAACAACATTGTCAATTTGTTCGTCAATCCAAACGTATTTCCAAAAAAAAATGTATTAATGCTATTCCAATGCATTGGGTTAAACATGTATGCCTTTATTGTCTCCTCAACCTCCCCCAATACATTCTACATTACTCTTTGTTGTTTTCCTTCATGTACAATTAACCAACAAGGCAAGAATGGGTTTTTTTTAATGTCGATATTTGGTTCCCATAGACTTACATGGGACTTCCGGTATCGGTATCGGGTATCGCCGATATTTTAGTGATATCGGCGATACCATTCCAATCCGATATTTTTAGATATCGAGCAGTATCGCTCAACACTACTCTTGAGATAAGGATGTTTATACAGTGTGTAGCAGCATGAGGTATTGTGCCATTAGCTAGTGACGAGCGTCGCATTACAACGCGCTGTTAGACGCGGTCTAAACATCCTTATCTTAAAAGGTCAGTTCTGATTAAACCGTATGTAGGACCAAAACATCAAGAATAATAAAGATTGGCAAATATAATTTGCTTTCTTTCACTGCAACTTCCTGAGTGCCAAGTATTTCTATTGCATGCTCCACCAGTGTTTTCACCGCTGTCTGCATCCTGAGGGATGCAGGTCTGGGAGGGCATACTGCAGCCCGTGGACCACCGTTTTCAGCCCTTAGGGTATGTTTCCATGGGCCAGAATCCCTGCGCTTTGGATGCAACGGATACCCCGCTCCGCCCAAAGCGCAGCCCCCTGTTGTACGCGCAGTGATTCCGCATGTGATCATGAACACATGAGGAATCACCGCACCCTATACATTGGACTGTGTTATTTATCATGCGGAGACGGAGCGTTTCCACAAGATAAATAGACATGCTGCTGTCTATAAAGATGCGCCACATGTCCGGATACGCAGGGCCGCCGGGTGCGACCGTGCACGCATAGTGGAGACAGGATTTCATAAAATCCCATCCACTATGCTGTAACATCTGGACGCTGCACATTGGACTCTGCGGCTGTATGCAGCAAATCCTGAAGGATTCCAGCCAGTGGAAACATACCCTTAGGCTGCACTTTGCCCAAGTCTAGTGTATGATATACTGTGACTACAGACATGAGTAGTCTGATGTCTAACACAATTTATTACATTCCAGTCGTACACTCTGTGTACTGATGTACTATACTACTATACCAGAGATGGCGAACCTTTTAGAGACAGAGTGTCCAAACTGCAATCTAAAACCCACTTATTTATCGCAAAGTGCCAATATGGAAATATAACCGTAATACTGAGGTTTTAAATTAAAAAAACAGCTCCTACATTAGCGCGCTATAGCAAAGAGCTTGTAAGCCCTGCACTCCAAGAATAAGATACTAGCTAACGATTGCAGTGGATGTCTGTTCTTGAGAATGGAGAGGATTTTTATTCAAAAGTAAAATTGCCACATATGATGCTCCATACTGTATAATGGCCACATATGATGCTCCATACTGTATAATGGCCCCATATGATGCTCCATACTGTATAATGGCCCCATATGATGCTCCATACTGTATAATGGCCACATATGATGCTCTATACTGTATAATGGCCCCATATGATGCTCCATACTGTATAATGGCCACATATGATGCTCCATACTGTATAATGGCCACATATGATGCTCCATACTGTATAATGGCCCCATATGATGCTCCATACTGTATAATGGCCACATATGATGCTCAATATTGTATAATGGCCCCATATGATGCTCCATACTGTATAATGGCCCCATATGATGCTCCATACAGTATAATGGCCCCATATGATTCTCCATACTGTATAATGGCCCCATATGATGCTCCATACTGTATAATGGCCCCACATGATGCTCCATACTGTATAATGGTCACATATGATGCTCCATACTGTATAATGGCCCCATATGATGCTCCATACTGTATAATGGCCACATATGATGCTCCATACTGTACAATGGCCACACAGTGCTCCATACTGTATAATGGCCCACAGTGCTCCATATAGTATAATGGCCCCACATGATGATGAATATAGTATAATGGCCCCACCTGATGATGCATACATTATAATGGACCCACATGATGCTGCATACAGTATAATGGCTCCACATGATGCTGCATACAGTATAATGACCCCACATGATGCTGCATACAGTATAATGGCTGCACATGATGCTGCATACAGTATAATGGCTCCACATGATGCGCATACAGTATAATGGCCATACATATGATGAATATAGTATAATGGCCCCACCTGATGATGCATGCATTATAATGGCCCCACATGATGCTGCATACAGTATAATGGCCCCACATGATGCTGCATACAGTATAATGGCCCCACATGATGCTGCATACAGTATAATGGCTCCACATGATGCTGCATACAGTATATTGGCCCCACATAATGCTGCATACAGTATAATGGCTCCACATGATGCTGCATACAGTATAATGGCCTTGCATTAAAAAAAAAAAAATACTCACCTCTGCCCGTTCCAACGCTGATATGGTCTCTTCATATATCAGTCCTACCTGTGGGCACGTGCGCCATCTCAGCAATAGTGCTGCCCCACTCTCCTCAGCCCGCTCGCCATCTCCATCCTGAGCACGTGCGCAGACTGATGGAACGGTGTGCGGCTTGATGGGAGAGTTAGGAGTAGTGGAGAGTGGCCGCGGCGCCGGTGCTAGTGATGAGGAGCCGGGAGATTACGAGCAGGCTGAGGAGAGTGGTGGGGGTATTATTTTTGAGGAGATATCATGCGTGCCCACCGGGAGGGCTCTGTGTGCCCCCTCTGGCACGCATGCCATAGGTTTGCCGCCACTGCACTATACTATGTGCACATGCTTACAGTGTTATATGCACTGATTATACCTGGACCTCACATTATAATGGATGGAATTATATATGATATATGGTGTCCTGGAGCCAGCCTTAAGAGCATTCAGTGCAGGATGACTGTATACTGGTGTCTGACCCTGCCTGACTGGGAGTTATTGCTGCAGCTTCAACGGGTGACGCTGGAGCCGTAGACTCCACTGACAGTAAGACATGAGCTGCATGAAAGCTCAAATGGGTGCAATAAATCATCACACTCACTGTGTCTCAGAGCGACTGCAGACACAAGATGGAGAGTTCGTCATTGATCTCCTGTCCCTGTAGACCTCTTCTCTCAAGATGCTCTCCAGTCCTCCAGGTGGAAGGAAGCATCCCAGCCAGCGCGCTGCTGAGGGGAGATCAGAAGACCCGGCCGCACAGTGTGCAGTTTGGCATGTCTACAATTAAGTACAGTGCCAAAAGCCATCAGGCAGCGGGAAGTCGGGCGGCCTGCATCTGCTGTTGGGGAGACAGGCCCCGGGGGGCACTTGCCCCTCTGCCACCCGGGCCTGCCCGCCCCTGTGGAGCTTCAATGTGGGTATCTTTGTAATCTCTAGAGGTCATGTGTAAAGATGGCCATGCACATTAGGATCATGTCTGCTAAACATTTTGATTTTGGTATGAACAACCAACCATCTAATGTAGATGTCTTTATTTTATTTTTTTACATCGGATGTTGGTGTAAAGAAAGTTTGAGATGTTGGATTCCAGCATTCTTTTTTCTATTTTCAGAGGAAAGAAGCAGGAAAAGTAGTGACTCCCTATTCAACATACATGCACACCAATCATGCATGTCTATCAGGGGGAGGGGTGGTCGGGAAGGTGTAGGAAAGATAGCTTCTTTTTGTCTACTTAGGATAGTTCACTTACTTTTGTATTTGTTTTTTCTTTTGGGTGGGATTTCTGTAAAATTAATACAAACCAATATGTCAATAAAAGTATAAACCAATATAAAAAGTTCTTTTGTTGTAAAAACTATTATTTATAAATATCTTTTAAATTAAGCGATGGTTCCAGTGATCTCACCTTTTCAGAATGTAAAGTACAATGAGCCATAGTTTGATAATTCTTTATACTCATGTTCATGTGCCCAAATAATGGGATATCAAGTTATTATAAACAGACTTTATGTTTCATATTTCATATTTAAAGAAAAGATCCAAATCACATTGATACAACCTGGTATTAAAAAGAGAAAAAATGTATCCAATATATGTAAAAAAAAAAGTTAAGTCCTTTACCTTATTTATACAGTTCTACCTGATTTCCAACTTTTATTTCATTTTATGAAATCTTACATAGAATCTTTCGTATGGATGTATTGTATTATCTTATAAAGGTAATAGTGTCAAGTTCTACAGTATATTAAGTACAGTATATGCTCATGTATAAGCCGACCCGTGTATAAGCCGACTCCCCTAATTTTGCCACAAAAAACTGGGAAAATTTATTGACTCGCGTATAAGCCTAGGGTAGAAAATGTAGCAGCTACTGGTAAATTACAAAAATAAAAATATGCCATAATGACTATTCTGCTTCACGTCACTTGTCTTACCTATTGCATTTTTTCTGTGTCTTTGTGTATAAATATGTGATTCTTCAGATTTTGTATTAGTTCAGCCTGATGAAGAGACGTGAGTAGCCTCGAAAGCTTGCAATTTGTTACCATCTTTTCAGTTAGCCATTAAAAGGTATCAACCACTGAGGACTCTCAACTCTAAATATTTTTCTATCTACTGGCTAACACGGTACGAAGATATACATCTTTACTGTATCAAAAATAAAAATAGATACCAATAAAAGTAAAATTAATTGAGACATCAGTAGGTTAAATGTTTTTGAATATCCATATTGAATCAGGAGCCCCATATAATGCTCCATACAGTTCATGATGGGCCCGATAAGATAATCCATACAAAATACTCCCCATATAAAGTTCCATAAAGGTTAATAATGGCCCCATAAAATGCTCCATAGATTATGCCCCCATATGATGCTCCATAGATTATGCCCCATAGATTATGCCCCCATATGATGCTCCATAGATTATGCCCTCATAAAATGCTCCATAGATTATGCCCCATATGCTTCACAGATTATGCCCCATAGATTATGCCCCATATGCTCCATAGATTATGTCCCATATGCTCCATAGATTATGCCCCATATTATGCCACATATGTTCCACAGATTATGCCCCATATGCTCCACAGATTATGCCCCATCTGCTCCACAGATGATGTCCCATATGTTCCACAGATTATGCCCCATATGTTCCACAGATTATGCCCCATATGTTCCACAGATTATGCCCCATATGTTCCACAGATTATGCCCCATATGTTCCACAGATTAAGCTCAATATGTTCCACAGATTATGCCCCATATAGTCCATAGTATAGGTCCCTTATGCTGCCGCTGCTGCTGCAACTAAAATGACATACCTCTTGTCGTGGGGGGCCAGGTGCCAGTGTCCTGAGCAGGCGGGGACACCGGCACGCTATGAGGGACAGGTGCAGGTGTCACCGCTCGCTCAGGGCCCCGGCATCTGAGATATTCACCTGTCCCCGGTCCACCACTGCGTGCCGCTGTCTTCCGGGTCCTTGTCAGTGAGCGCTCAGGCAGAGGGTGCGGCGCGCACTAACTACGTCATTGCGCCCTCTGCCTGAACATCACAGCCAGAGGAGTCGGACGAGGAGGTCAGAGCGGCGAGCAGCGGTGGATCGGGGACAGGTGAATATCAAATATACTCACCCCCCCACCGGCGCATCTCTGCAGCCCCTGATCTTCTCCCGCGGTCTCCACAGCTCTTCCTTCCTACAGCGGTCACGTGGTACCGCTCATTAAAGTTATGAATATGAGCATACGGTACCACGTGACAGCTGCAGGAAGGAGCCTGAGATAGTGGGAGAAGAGCAGGGACTGCAGAGATGCTGTTATGTTCTGCTACAAGCACTAAGGAAAGAAAGGGATATCTGTCCCTACAATAGAACTAAGCTCAATCCCTACGATGTAACAGAGAACCTGATCCTGAGATCAGACCCGCTAAAGTCCTCAGCTAGTCTGAACGAAGACCTATAGATGCGAGGAAGGGATAACTACAAGCACTAGGGACTGGGATAAAAGATGGACACCTCCTAACAGAAGTTGTAGCAGTAAAAAGAAAAGCAAAAAAACATAGAACATAGAGGTCTGAAGACCAAGCAAACCTATTTGAGTAAGGTAACAAAGCACCCGGCTAGCTTAAGAGTAGAAATTACAATGAAGTCCAGCAAAGCCAGAAGGGCGGAGCAGAACTAAATAGGCCACAAAGGTCATGTGACCAGCAAGATAGAAAAAACCTAACAGCAGAGTTCTAACAGTACCCCCCCTTCTAAGAGGATCCTCCGGATCCCCTAGGCCCAGGCTTACCCGGAAACCTCTTGTGAAACGCTCTGACAAGTCTGGATGCAGAAACATCATCCGCCCTCACCCATGAGATATCCTCGGGTCCAAAACCCTTACAAGCGAAGAGATACTGCAAACTCAGGATGATATCCAGATGAAAACGACAAATGAACTCCCAACCTGTCACAAAAGGCGTGCCAAAAACGAGCCACGAACTGAGGTCCCCTATCAGAAACAATGTCATAGGAACGCCATGTAGTCTGATAATCTCCTTGACAAAGGCCTTAGCGAGAGTCTTAGCGCAGGGCAGTTTGATGAAAGGAACCAAGTGACACATCTTGCTAAAACGGTCCACGACCACCCAGATGACGGAGAAACCCTTAGAGGGGGGAAGGTCAGTAATAAAGTTGTGGTGTAGTGACACCTGATGCAGCTAGGGGGCACTGTGTATGCTCCTCGAGGTATGCATGGAAGCATGGTTTTGTTTATTAAAAGGACCTGTGATGAGGTCATGATCAGGTGACCTAACCATGTGTTCCTGACCTCATCTGTGGGTGGAGTTACACCTATGTAATGGAGTTTGTTTTGCAGTGTGTGGGAGGCTGCCAGCGTGGGCAGACTTCCATGTGTCCAAGGCGGGACATGACAGAGAGGTCTCTGTGACTGAGGAGTGAGGCTCCAGGCAGGAGCTGAAGCATTGAAGAGTTGAATTGTATGTACTATGGTTTATGCTGTAATAAACCTACGGACTTTTTGCATAAGAAACGTGTCTCCTGATTACCTCTGAAGCAGCCGAGTGGGTGAAACCTTACAATTGGTGGATGGAATGCTGGCAGCGGCCCAAGGAGCACATGTTCCAGGACTGGGAATCAGGAGCCAGAGGAGGAACGGACGGTCTGTGAAAACCGTGAGTGTGACCGGTGGTCACGAATAAACTGTGCATTGATGTTTATATGTGGTGCCTCTGAAGATAAGAGGTATCTGAAGAAACTGTTAAGCAGTGTGACAGACAGGAGTCTGTGTTATGTGACCGGGGTCATTGAGAAGTAAGCAAAAAGCATGCTGAGAAGATACCTCAGAGTAGGTGTCCGGAAACCTGCATGGCCAGCAGGTAACAGACAGGAGTCTGTGGTGTACTGACGGGTCAGTGAGACTGTTTTTTTTCCTTTGTGGGATGCCTCTCTGAGAGAGGAGGTGTCCGGAAATCTCTGTGGCCAAGATTGACAGACAGGAGTCTGTGGTGTGCTGACGGGTCAGTGAGAAACTGTTTTTTGTTTTTTTTCTGGAAAACGTGTGAGGTGTTTGCTGTGGCTCGTGGAGTCATGAAGGTGACAAGCGGCTGGCTGTGACTCGTGGGGTCACGAAGGTGACAAGCGGCAAGACAGCGCAGCGTGCAGAGACTTGTGGTGGCAGGAGCTACAGTGACTGTTGCAGCAAGAAGTTCTGCAGCAGCCGGAGCTGCAGTAACAGCCACAGCAGCTTAGGAGTAGCATCTGGAGGTGCTGGTTGTTGGTGGCTGCAACAGAAGCGGTGGCAGTACCAGCAGGAGCTGGTGTGGTAAAAAGGACAGTGTGAACCGAGGCACACAAACTCTTAAAGGGCCAGTACACGCCCTAAGTAAAAGACACTGTCTAAGGGTACTGTGTGGACTGGGGCCTGTAAGAGCCGTGGTGTGTTCCCCAGTGATGGGTGGTGTCCCTAAAAGGGGAGGAGTCCCAAAAGGGGAGCGGAAACCCAAAACAGGGATGGTTACCCAAAAGGGGGTGGAGTCCCAAAAGGGGGGGTAACCCAAATTGAGATTGTGGCCCGAAAGGGGTGGAGTCTCAAAAGGGGGTGGTAGCCCAAATCAGTAAAGTTGCCAAAAGGGGGCGAGTCCCAAAAGGGGGCGGTAACCCAAATTGAGATGTGGCCCAAAAGGGGGTGGAGACTCAAAAGGGGGTGGTAGCCCAAAATCAGTAAAGTTGCCCAAAAGGGGGCGGAGTCCCAGAAGGGGGCGGTAACGCAAATTGAGATGGTAGCCCGAAAGGGGGTGGAGTCTCAAAAGGGGTGGTAGCCCAAATCAGTAAAGTGGCCCGAAAGGGGGCGGAGTCCCAAAAGGGGGTGGCACCGGTTTCTTCAGTGGACATATCTGAGGAACAGCGGTGTGGGTGTTATACGTATTCCGCATGTGGCATAGACTTCCCGTTTGATAACAGCCCACAGGTGTGTACGGTAATGTTACATAGGGAAGGAGTCTCTGGACAGTTGGACTCAAAGAGTCAGGTGACTCTGAAAGGAACTCCGCTAGTTCTCTGTCTGACCGAGAAAAAGGTCCAGGTGTGCTGCATCCACGGGCTCATTGTGGACTATTTGGTAGACAGGGTGACGCTTGAGATGTCCACAAGTGTCGAGGATCAAGATGGCGGTATACCACCGAACGTATTGTACCCTATGAGAGGGCACGGGACTTTGTATTTTTTGAAAATGCATGGGAACTTGATGAAGTGTGGGGTTGCTCAGAGGAGAGACGTAATGACCCTAAGGGAGCCCCATCACAGCAGGCGGCTGTAGTGGTTCCTTGTCGTGTGAAGTGTGAAAAGGAGGTAAACCCTAATAGCGATAGTCCCCAGCCCCAGGGACCAGAAGAAAGTGTGGGTCAGACCAACTCGGGGACTTGGAGGTGACGAGACGTGTGACCGTGGGAAATGGTTTAGCTCTAGCGCAGGGGTCTGACACCTGTCTAGGTGGGGACGTGCTGTTCCAGGATGACAGGGGAGTGGGAATGACTCCTGTGCAGACTGTGACTCGACCGCAAGGGAAAGCGAGTGCAGTAAGGTGGAGCCAAGTAAAAATGGTAGATCTTCCTCTCGCCCAGGGGCCGCGGAAAGGCGGGACAGGCTACAGCCTCTAAGAAGAGAAATGATGAGGAAGAGTCAGGGTCAAGTACCGGTCAGGTTACTGTCCTTGATAAAGAGGCCACGTTATCTCTGACAAATCCCAGCACAGAGGTAGGGCTGGAGGTAGAACAGACCTGTAGTAGATCCACATCTGCAATGCCCGGAAAGGG
Organism: Oophaga sylvatica; assembly: GCA_033576555.1. Taxonomy (NCBI): domain Eukaryota; kingdom Metazoa; phylum Chordata; class Amphibia; order Anura; family Dendrobatidae; genus Oophaga; species Oophaga sylvatica. The sequence continues at coordinate 32,201 of JARQOD010001550.1, read as the reverse complement.
TGAAATGGCTCAGAATGATGAAGGCTCCAGGGTACCGGAGGTAGAGCTGTTGAAAGAAACAGTAAAAGAGGCAGTTGAGCACAGAATGGAGGAGCTGGAGAAGGAAGTCTCTAAGCTCAGAGATCATCTGTCAGCGTGTCATAGTATGAACAAGGCCCTATGGAAAGATATGGAGGTGCTCAGAGAGGCCCAGGAGAAGCATCAGCAGGAACTTCTCCGGAGGGAAGATGAGTATCGCGGCTTGGCAGAGGAGCGAGATAAAGTTCTTCGTAAGCTCAAGATGGAGAAAGAGACTAATGCCCAGCTCCAGAAATCCACGGGAGATGAAGTACAGCAAGCAAAGTGCCACACAGATGGCCACAAAGAAATGCTGAGGTCTTGGAGAACTGTGCTGATGCTCAGGAGGAGGAGGTCCAACAGCATGTTCAGGAAAAGGAGACATCGCTTTTCAAGTGTATGATAGAGGTACCCGAAGACATGCAAGAAGCTTGTGCCAGTGAGGATGTACATGAGGCCTTTAGAAAAGCGGTAGAAGCATGTAGTGTGAACTGGGTGCAGAGATGAAACAGTTAGTCATACTGTCGACTAAGGAAGTCACCCTGAAGCGAGTGGCTGTCCTGAGAGACATGCACCTACATTGTCTCCGCACAAAGCAACTGATCCTGTTGAGAAATCACGAAGCCACTCGACGTTTGGAGCAAGCAAGAAAGGCTCAAAGTCAGCTTGGATTAATGGAGGACATCATTCAAGTGCCCAGAGGTTTGGTGAAGAAGGTCATCGGAAGACTCGGGAAAATGATGCAGGAGATGGTGAATAAGTCCGGTGTGACGAGAGTCAGGATTCCGGCTGATGACGAAGTCCAGGTCGTGGGTGAAGACGGATGGTTCCATTCCTCGTTGTTGATCCAGGGAGAGCCTTGGGAATATCCGGATGCTCCTGGAGTATCGTGTGTCCTACCTGAGAGAAGTAGAGCAACTACGACTTGAGAGGGACCAGGTCAATAGGAACCTGCAGAAAATAGAAAGAAGATGGCCTCCAACTTCAACCCGTGGTATTGAGAGGAGAAGAGATAGAAGTAGTGATGCCTCAGTTAGCTCAGTGATGAGTGACTTAAGCAGGAGAACCTATAGTGGAAAAAATGAAAAGGACGCAGACCAGACAGGACGTATGGGTGCAAGTGAATTGCGACGCCGTACTGACCGCTGGGGAAGAGGGTGGTCTGACATAGGGCCCGACTTAGCCAGACGGTTTGACTGGCAGAGACGACTGAGAAGGATCTCTGGTCGGGTAATAAGTGTTCAACCCCACAAGTTTGAACAGAGGGGGGAGGTATGTGGTGTAGTGACACCTGATGCAGCTAGGGGGCACTGTGTATGCTCCTCGAGGTATGCATGGAAGCATGGTTTATGTGTATTAAAAGGACCTGTGATGAGGTCATGATCAGGTGACCTAACCATGTGATCCTGACCTCATCTGTGGGTGGAGTTACACCTATGTAATGGAGTTTGTTTTGCACCTGTGAGAGAGTGTGTGGGAGGCTGCCAGTGTGGGCAGACTTCCATGTGTCCAAGGCGGGACATGACAGAGAGGTCTCTGTGACTGAGGAGTGAGGCTCCAGGCAGGATCTGAAGCATTGAAGAGTTCAATTGTATGTACTATGGTTTATGCTGTAATAAACCTACGGACTTTTTGCATAAGAAACGCTTCTCCTGATTACCTCTGAAGCAGCCGAGTGGGTGAAACCTTTCAAAGTCCATAGCCAAATGTGTCCAAGGAGCACTAGGAACCTCCAGAGGGCAAAGCAACCCCGCAGCAGGAGTATGTGAAGACTTAGATCTAGCACACACAGTACATTGACACACCCACTTAATGACTTCCTTCTGCCATCCAGGCCACCAAAACTGCGACCCACAAGTCTCTTGGTCTCAGAGATTCCAGGATGACCTGCCAACCGAGACTCATGTCACTCAACAAACAAATCTCTCCTAAAGGTCCCAGGCACAAACAACCTCCCATGGGGAGTGTTAGATGGGGCATTCTCCTGTGCTTTAAGAATCTCATCTTCCAACACAGAGTCCAAAGCAGCAATCACAACCCCTTCTTGTAAAATGTTCTCCTCCTCCTCAACACCAACCATGGGAGAAAGCTGCGAGACAAAGCATCGGCTTTCACATTCTTAATACCTGGGATGTAAGTAACGGAAAAATTAAACCGCGAGAAAAACAGTGCCCACCTAGCCTGAGGGCATTCAAGCGTTTGGCAGCATCAAGATAGATCAGATTTTTATGATCAGTGAAAACCTGAACGGGAAATTCAGCACCTTCCAAGAGATGCCGCCAGTGTTCAAATGCGAGTTTAATGGCCAACAATTCCCGATTACCAATATCATAATTCAGTTCAGTCTCAGAAAATTTTTTTAAAAAAATGCACAAGGATGTACTCCATCCATGTTTTCCTGAGACAACACCGCGCCGACCCCCACAGAAGAAGCATCAACCTCAACCAAAAACGGTTTAGTCACATCAGGCTGCATAAGGATGGGAGCAGAGCTGAACCTCTCCTTTAAAAACACAAAAGCTTCAATGGCCTCAGTAGTCCACTGAACCCATTAGCACCTTTCCTGGTGAGATCAGTCAGTGGTTTGACAATAATAGAAACATTTTTAATGAATTTTCTATAATAATTGGCGAAACCCAAAAACCTCTGTAACGATTTCAAACCAATAGGCCTAGGTCATTTCCTGCACAGCTTGAACTTTCACCGAGTCCATCTCAAAACCTTCGCTGGAGATAATGTAGCCCAAAAAACTAATTCTCTGTACAGCGAACTCACATTTCTCCAGCTTAGCAAAAAGCGAATTGTCACTCAATAACTGTAATATCTCACGAACGCTCCGCCAATGAGACTCCAGATACGGCGAATAAATCAAAATGTCATCCAAATACACAACCACATTTTTGCCGATCAAAAGTCTAAGGATGTCATTAATAAGATTCTGAAAAAATGCAGGAGCATTGGTAAGGCCAAAAGGCATAACCAGATTCTCAAAATGACCCACAGGAGTGTTAAAAGCAGTCTTCCATTCGTCACCCTCCTTCATGCGCAACAAATTGTATGCCCCCCCGAAGATCAATTTTAGAGAACCACTTGGCCCCCGCTAACTGGTTAAACAAATCAGGAATCAATGGCAGTGGGTAAGGATTGCGTACAGTAATTTTATTAATCTCACGAAAGTCCAGACAAGGACATAAACCGCCGTCCTTTTTTTTAACAAAAAAAAAATCCAACAGCCACAGGAGACTTGGATGGCCTAATGTGACCGGCGGCCAAGCTTGTCTGTATGCATTCCTCCAAAGCCTTTCTCTCAGGAATAGTAAGATTAAATAAACGATTTTTAGGAAGAGTCGCTCCAGGACAAATTCAATAGTACAATCATAGTCTCTATGGGGAGGTAAGATCTGCGACTCCTTCTCAAAAAAAACTTTCCAAAAATCCTGAATAGGTACAGGTAGTTCCCCTTTATCCACAGTAGCAATACGCCCGTTACAGCACTTGTCATAACACTTAGAACTCCAGGACTTAATTTCATTAGTAGACCCATCCAGAACAGGATTGTGCAATTTTAACCAGGGTAACCCCAAAATTACCGGAGAAGGTAAATTATTCAATACTACCAAATCCAAATTCTCTTGGTGAACACCATTAATAGTGAGGGGAAATTCACAGACCTTGTGAGTAACATTCTTCAAGGGAGAGCCATCAACAGAAACCACGGCAATAGGGGATGACAAAGGTTTGGGTTTTAATTTAAGTTTTTCCAAGAATTCCCCATCAATCACATTCAGAGTTGACCCACAATCGACAAATACCCGAAAATCCATTAATTCTTTCTGAGCCGCAGTAGTAGTGGCAGAAAGAAAGATGCCCGTAGTATTTAAACAGGCTATACGGGCGGAACTGACCATTTTTTTTTCTTTGTTCATACGAAGCACACAGTTCTTAATGAACTGGTCAGATTTGCCGCAATAAAAGCACAATCCTTCAGAAAATCGGAGGTCTTTTTCCTGAGAGCGAGGTGCCATCGCTCCAATCTCCATGGGCTCTCCAATGTCAGTACAGACCCTCTCAAGACTTGGGGCTGACATGACATAGGATTTACTCTCATTAACCCTTGCACGCAGTCTCCTATCCACCCGTATAGCTAATTGCATAGCCTCTTGCAAGTTACCAGGTATGGGATAAGCAATCAGCAAATCTTTAACCCTTTCACTTAGCCCTGCAAGAAACAAACTTTTCAAAGCTGAATCGTTCCACCCCACCTGAGTAGACCACCTTCGGAAGTGAGTACAATATTTTTCCACATTACCTGATCCCTGCCTCAAACGTCTCAATTCTGTCTCAGCTGATGAGACACGATCAGGATCATCATACAATAACCCCAAAGCAGAAAAAAAACTATCCACTGATCTAAAGCATGGATCACTAGGTTGCAGAGAAAAGGCCCACTCCTGAGGTTCTTTGCGCAAAAGTGACATTATGAACCCTATGCGCTGTGATTCATCACCAGAGGATCTGGGTCTCAAACGGAAATACAACAAGCAAGCATTTTTAAAAGAAAAAAAATCTTGTTGTTCACCAAAAAATAAATCAGGCAAACGTACCTTTGGCTCCACGAAATGTGCTCCAGAACAGCTACTCACGTGTTGCTGAAGCTCGGACACCTCCAGAGAGAGTCCCTGCAGGCGTTGAGCCAATTCCTGAACCGACACCATAATGGAAACTGGTAATCTTTCCTTAGAGATATTTTTGGGCTGGACTTACTGTTATGTTCTGCTACAAGCACTAAGGAAAGAAAGGGATATCTGTCCCTACAATAGAACTAAGCTCAATCCCTACGATGTAACGGGGAACCTGATCCTGCGATCAGACCCGCTAAAGTCCTCAGCTAGTCTGAACGAAGACCTATAGATGCGAGGAAGGGATCCCTACAAGCACTAGGGACTGGGATAAAAGATGGACACCTCCTAACAGAAGTTGTAGCAGTAAAAAGAAAAACAAAAAAACATAGAACATAGAGGTCTGAAGACCAAGCAAACCTATTTGAGTAAGGTAACAAAGCACCCGGCTAGCTTAAGAGTAGAAATTACAATGAAGTCCAGCAAAGCCAGAAGGGCAGAGCAGAACTAAATAGGCCACAAAGGTCATGTGACCAGCAAGATAGAAAAAACCTAACAGGAGAGTTCTAACAGTACCCCCCCTTCAAAGAGGATCCTCCGGATCCCCTAGGCCCAGGCTTACCCGGAAACCTCTTGTGAAATGCTCTGACAAGTCTGGATGCAGAAACATCATCCGCCCTCACCATGAGTTATCCTCGGGTACAAAACCCTTACAAGCGACGAGATACTGCAAACTCCCTCTATACCGTCTAGAATTTAGGATGCGGGAAATTTCATATTCCCCATCCTCCACCACCGGGGGAACAGTGGCAGAGGCCTCTCCATCCGACACATCAGCTATTTTCAACAGAGAAACATGAAACACCGGATTAATCTTCCAGGAGGTAGGAACATCCAACCTAACAGCCGATTGGTTAACAACTGAAGCACCTTAAAGGGCCCTACAAACTTGGGACCCAATTTTTTAGAAGGAATCCTCAACCTCAGATTCTTAGAGGATAACCAAACCATGTCACCAATAGCAAACAAAACCTCTTGCAGTTTCCTATCAAAGTACCTTTTAGATTTTCTGTTAGCCTCCTGAAGATTACCACGCACATCCGTCCAAACTCTCTCCAAATCACCGGAAAAATTCTCCTCATCAGGCACGGCCGATACCAATTTGGAGAATGACCCAAACGACGGATGTCTCCTAGTACAACAAAAAAAAGGCGAACAACCAGCAGAAGAGGATGTATGGTTGTTAAGAGCGAATTTAGCAAGTGGCAGAAATTCAGACCACACCTCTTGATTGTCTGCCACAAAACAACGCAAGAACTGCTCAACATCCTGATTTTTCCTTTCTGTCTGGCCATTAGACTCAGGATGATATCCAGATGAAAACGACAAATGAACTCCCAACCTGTCACAAAAGGCGCGCCAAAAACGAGCCACGAACTGAGGTCCCCTATCAGAAACAATGTCAGTAGGAACACCATGTAGTCTGACAATCTCCTTGACAAAGGTCTTAGCGAGAGTCTTAGCGCAGGGCAGTTTGATGAAAGGAACCAAGTGACACATCTTGCTAAAACGGTCCACGACCACCCAGATGACAGAGAAACCCTCAGAGGGGGGAAGGTCAGTAATAAAGTCCATAGCCAAATGTGTCCAAGGAGCACTAGGAACCTCCAGAGGGCAAAGCAACCCCGCAGCAGGAGTATGTGAAGACTTAGATCTAGCACACACAGTACATTGACACACCCACTTAATGACTTCCTTCTGCCATCCAGGCCACCAAAACTGCGACCCACAAGTCTCTTGGTCTCAGAGATTCCAGGATGACCTGCCAACCGAGACTCATGTCACTCAACAAACAAATCTCTCCTAAAGGTCCCAGGCACAAACAACCTCCCATGGGGAGTGTTAGATGGGGCATTCTCCTGTGCTTTAAGAATCTCATCTTCCAACACAGAGTCCAAAGCAGCAATCACAACCCCTTCTTGTAAAATGTTCTCCTCCTCCTCAACACCAACCATGGGAGAAAAGCTGCGAGACAAAGCATCGGCTTTCACTTTCTTAGTACCTGGGATGTAAGTAAAGGAAAATTAAACCGCGAGAAAAACAGTGCCCACCTAGCCTGACGGGCATTCAACGTTTGGCAGCATCAAGATAGATCAGATTTTTATGATCAGTGAAAACCTGAACGGGAAATTCAGCAACCTCCAAGAGATGCGCCATGTTCAAATGCGAGTTTAATGGCCAACAATTCCGATACCAATATCATAATTCAGTTCAGTTCAGAAAATTTTTTGAAAAAAAATGCACAAGGATGTACTCCATCCATGTTTTCCTGAGACAACACTGCGCCGACCCCCACAGAAGAAGCATCAACCTCAACCAAAAACGGTTTAGTCACATCAGGCTGCATAGAGATGGGAGCAGAGCTGAACCTCTCCTTAAAAACACAAAAGCTTCAATGGCCTCAGTAGTCCATTGACAGCATTACACCTTTCCTAGTGAATCAGTCAGTGGTTTGACAATAATAGAAAAATTTTTAATGAATTTTCTATAATAATTGGCGAAACCCAAAAACCTCTGTAACGATTTCAAACCAATAGGCCTAGGTCATTCCTGCACAGCTTGAACTTTCACCGAGTCCATCTCAAAACCTTCGCTGGAGATAATGTAGCCCAAAAAACTAATTCTCTGTACAGCGAACTCACATTTCTCCAGCTTAGCAAAAAGCGAATTGTCACTCAATAACTGTAATATCTCACGAACGCTCCGCCAATGAGACTCTAGATCCGGCGAATAAATCAAAATGTCATCCAAATACACAACCACATTTTTGCCGATCAAAGGTCTAAGGATGTCATTAATAAGATTCTGAAAAAATGCAGGAGCATTGGTAAGGCCAAAAGGCATAACCAGATTCTCAAAATGACCCACAGGAGTGTTAAAAGCAGTCTTCCATTCGTCACCCTCCTTCATGCGCAACAAATTGTATGCCCCCCGAAGATCAATTTTAGAGAACCACTTGGCCCCCGCTAACTGGTTAAACAAATCAGGAATCAATGGCAGTGGGTAAGGATTGCGTACAGTAATTTTATTAATCTCACGAAAGTCCAGACAAGGACATAAACCGCCGTCCTTTTTTTTTAACAAAAAAAATCCAACAGCCACAGGAGACTTGGAAGGCCTAATGTGACCGGCGGCCAAGCTTGTCTGTATGCATTCCTCCAAAGCCTTTCTCTCAGGAATAGTAAGATTAAATAAACGACTTTTAGGAAGAGTCGCTCCAGGGACAAATTCAATAGTACAATCATAGTCTCTATGGGGAGGTAAAATCTGCGACTCCTTCTCAAAAAAAACTTTCCAAAAATCCTGAATAGGTACAGGTAGTTCCCCTTTATCCACAGCAGCAATACGCCCGTTACAGCACTTGTCATAACACTTAGAACTCCAGGACTTAATTTCATTAGTAGACCCATCCAGAACAGGATTGTGCAATTTTAACCAGGGTAACCCCAAAATTACCGGAGAAGGTAAATTATTCAATACTACCAAATCCAAATTCTCTTGGTGAACACCATTAATAGTGAGGGGAAATTCACAGACCTTGTGAGTAACATTCTTCAAGGGAGAGCCATCAACAGAAACCACGGCAATAGGGGATGACAAAGGTTTGGGTTTTAATTTAAGTTTTTCCAAGAATTCCCCATCAATCACATTCAGAGTTGACCCACAATCGACAAATACTCGAAAATCCATTAATTCTTCCTGAGCCGCAGTAGTAGTGGCAGAAAGAAAGACGCCCTTAGTATTTAAACAGGCTATACGGGTGGAACTGACCTTTTTTTTTTCTTTGTTCATACGAAGCACACAGTTCTTAATGAACTGGTCAGATTTGCCGCAATAAAAGCACAATCCTTCAGAAAATCGGAGGTCTTTTTCCTGAGAGCGAGGTGCCATCGCTCCAATCTCCATGGGCTCTCCAATGTCAGTACAGACCCTCTCAAGACTTGGGGCTGACATGACATAGGATTTACTCTCATTAACCCTTGCACGCAGTCTCCTATCCACCCGTATAGCTAATTGCATAGCCTCTTGCAAGTTACCAGGTATGGGATAAGCAATCAGCAAATCTTTAACCCTTTCACTTAGCCCTGCAAGAAACAAACTTTTCAAAGCTGAATCGTTCCACCCCACCTGAGTAGACCACCTTCGGAAGTGAGTACAATATTTTTCCACATTACCTGATCCCTGCCTCAAACGTCTCAATTCTGTCTCAGCTGATGAGACACGATCAGGATCATCATACAATAACCCCAAAGCAGAAAAAAAAACTATCCACTGATCTAAAGCATGGATCAGTAGGTTGCAGACAAAAGGCCCACTCCTGAGGTTCTTTGCGCAAAAGTGACATTATGAACCTTATGCGCTGTAATTCATCACCAGAGGATCTGGGTCTCAAATGAAAATACAAGCAAACATTTTAAAAGAAAAAAATCTTGTTGTTCACCAAAAAATAAATCAGGCAAACGTACCTTTGGCTCCACGAAATGTGCTCCAGAACAGCTACTCACGTGTTGCTGAAGCTCAGACACCTCCAGAGAGAGTCCCTGCAGGCGTTGAGCCAATTCCTGAACCGACACCATAATGGAAACTGGTAATCTTTCCTTAGAGATATTTTTGGGCTGGACTTACTGTTATGTTCTGCTACAAGCACTAAGGAAAGAAAGGGATATCTGTCCCTAAAATAGAACTAAGCTCAATCCCTACGATGTAACGGGGAACCTGATCCTGCGATCAGACCCGCTAAAGTCCTCAGCTAGTCTGAACGAAGACCTATAGATGCGAGGAAGGGATCCCTACAAGCACTAGGGACTGGGATAAAAGATGGACACCTCCTAACAGAAGTTGTAGCAGTAAAAAGAAAAACAAAACAACATAGAACATAGAGGTCTGAAGACCAAGCAAACCTATTTGAGTAAGGTAACAAAGCACCCGGCTAGCTTAAGAGTAGAAATTACAATGAAGTCCAGCAAAGCCAGAAGGGCGGAGCAGGACTAAATAGGCCACAAAGGTCATGTGACCAGCAAGATAGAAAAAACCTAACAGGAGAGTTCTAACAGATGCGCCGGCGGAGGGGTAAGTATGATCTGACACTCCCCCTCCCCCACGACTCCCCGGTATATGACTCGCATATAAGCGGAGAGGGGGACTTTCAGCCTTAAAAAATGAGCTGAAAATCTCGGCTTATACGCGAGTATATGCGGTATTTTAACCCTCTCTGACATTAGACGTACTATCCCGTCCATAAAACCCGTGCCATTCTGACCATGGACGGGATAGTACGTCATAGGCGATTAGCTGCGCTCCCCGAGGGAGCGCAGCTAATCGCCGCCGGGTGTCAGCTGATTATCACAGCTGACACCCGTGACTGTGTGTCAGGAGCGGTCACGGACCGCTCCCGGCACATTAACCCCTTGCACACCGCGATCAAACATGATCGCGGTGTACTGGGGGCACAGGGGAGGATCGCGCAGTGTGGGGGCTCCCTGCGCGCCCCCCTGAGACCCTCAGACCAGCGCGATGTGATCGCGCTGCTCTGAGGGCTTCCTCCCTCCCAGGACCCGGATCCAAGATGGCGCTGGGGTCCTGGAGGGAGGCGGCTTCCTCAGTGCCTGCCGAGAGCAGGCACTGAGAAGCCTGCTGCACTGCCTGAGCGATCGCTGGTGTGACAGAGTGCTGTGCACACTGTCACACCAGCGATCTGATGAAATACAGTGATGTCCCACCCTGGGACAAAGTAAAAAAGTAAAAAAAGTAAAAATAAACATGTGTAAAAAAAAATCCAAAAAAAAAAAAAAAAAAAAAAAATATTCCCCAATAAATTCATTACTTATTGTAAATAAAAAAATAAAACAATAAAAGTACACATATATGGTATCGCCGCGTCCGTAACGACCTTCCCTATAAAAATGTCCCACTAGTTAACCCCTTTTGTGAACCCCTTAAAAAATAAAAAATAAAAACGAAGCAAAAAATCAGTGCTTTATCATCATACCGCTGAACAAAAAGTGGAATAACACGCGATCAAAAAGACGGATATAAATAAACATGGTACCGCTGAAAACGTCATCTTGTCCCGCAAAAAACGAGCCGTCACACAGCATCATCAGCAAAAAAATAAAAAAGTTATAGCTCGCAGAATAAAGCGATGCAAAAATAATTATTTTTTATATAAAATTGTTTTTATTCTATAAAAGCGCGAAAACATAAAAAAATTATATAAATGAGGTATCGCCATAATCGTACTGACCCGAAGAATAAAACTGCTTTATCAATTTTACCACACGCGGAACAATAAAAACGCCTCACCCAAAAGAAATTCATGAATTGCTGATTTTTGTTCATTCTAACCTCCCAAAAATCGAAATAAAAAGCGATCAAAAAATGTCACGTGCTCAAAAATGGTACCAATAAAAGCGTCACCTCGTCCCGCAAAAATTAAGACCTCACATGACTCTGTGGGCCAAAATATGCAAAAATTATAGCTCTCAAAATGTGGCGATGCAAAAAACTACTTTTTGCAATAAAAAGCGTCTTTTAGCGTGACAGCTGCCAATCATAAAAACCGCTATAAATAGTAAATCAAACCCCCCTTTATCACCCCCTTAGTTAGGGAAAAATAATAAAATAAAAAAAATGTATTTATTTCCATTTTCCCATTAGGGTTAGGGTTAGGGTTTCGGCTAAAGTTAGGGTTAGGGTTGGCGCTAAAGTTAGGATTAGGGTTAGAGTTTGGATTAGGGTTAGGGTTGGGATTAGGGTTGGGACTAGGGTTAGGGGTGTGTTGGGGTTAGGGTTGGAGTTAGAATTGGGGGGTTTCCGCTGTTTAGGCACATCAGGGGCTCTCCAAATGTGACATGGCGTCTGATCTCCATTCCAGCCAATTCTGCTTTGAAAAAGTCAAACGGTGTTCCTTCACTTCTGAGCTCTGCCATGCGTCCAAACAGTAGTTTATCCCCACATATGGGGTATCAGCGTACTCTGGACCCCAAGAGTTATTGTGAAATTTGTCCTATTTCTTCTGTTACCCTTGGGAAAATAAAAAACTGGGGGCGAAAATATTATTTTTGTAAAAAAAATAAGATTTTTTTGTTTTTACGGCTGTACATTATAAACTTCTGTGAAGCACTTGGGGCTTCATAGCGCTCACCACACATCTAAATAAGTTCCTTGTGGGGTCTATTTTCCAAAATGGGGTCACTTGTTGGGGATTTCCACTGTTTAGGCGCATCAGGGGCTCTCCAAATGCGACATGACGCCCCCAGACCATTCCATCAAAGTCTGCAATCCAAAACGTCACTACTTCCCTTTCCGAGCCCTGACATGCGCCCATACAGTAGTTTTCTCCCACATATTGGGTATCAGCGTACTCAGGACAAATTGGACAACAACTTTTGGGGTCCAATTTCTCCTGTTACCCTTGTGAAAATAAAATATTGGGGGCGAAAAAATCATTTTTGTAAAAAAAAAAAGGATTTTTTATTTTTACGGCTGTGCGTTATAAACTTCTGTGAAGCACTTCGGGGTTCAAAGTGCTCACCACACATCTAGGTAAGTTCCTAGTGGGGTCTATTTTCCAAAATGGGGTCACTTGTGGGGGGTTTCCACTGTTTAGGCGCATCAGGGGCTCTCCAAATGCGACATGACGCCCCCAGACCATTCCATCAAAGTCTGCAATCCAAAACGTCACTACTTCCCTTTCCGAGCCCTGACATGCGCCCATACAGTAGTTTTCTCCCACATATTGGGTATCAGCGTACTCAGGACAAATTGGACAACAACTTTTGGGGTCCAATTTCTCCTGTTACCCTTGTGAAAATAAAATATTGGGGGCGAAAAAATCATTTTTGTAAAAAAAAAAAAGGATTTTTTATTTTTACGGCTGTGCGTTATAAACTTCTGCGAAGCACTTCGGGGTTCAAAGTGCTCACCACACATCTAGATAAGTTCCTTGTGGGGTCTATTTTCCAAAATGGGGTCACTTGTGGGGGGTTTCCACTGTTTAGGCGTATCAGGGGCTCTCCAAATGCGACATGACGCCCCCAGACCATTCCATCAAAGTCTGCAATCCAAAACGTCACTACTTCCCTTCCGAGCCCTGACGTGCACCCATACAGTAGTTTTCTCCTACATATTGGGTATCAGCGTACTCAGGACAAATTGGACAACAACTTTTGGGTTCCAATTTCTTCTGTTACCCTTGTGAAAATAAAATATTGGGGGCGAAAAAATCATTCTTGTAAAAAAAAAAAAGGATTTTTTATTTTAAGGCTGTACGTTATAAACTTTAGTGAAACACCTGGGGGTTCAAAGTTCTCACCACACATCTAGATAAGTTCCTTGAGGGGTCTAGTTTCCAAAATGGTGTCATTTGTGGGGGGTTTCCACTGTTTAGGCAGATCAGGAGCTCTCCAAACACGACATGGCGTCCAGCCAATTCTGCGTTGAAAAAGTGAGACGGCGCTCCTTCCCTTCCAAACTCTGCCATGCACCCAAACAGTGGTATACCCCCACATATGGGGTATCAGTGTACTCAGGACAAATTGCACAATAACTTTTGGAGTCTTGTTACCCTTGGAAAAATAAAAATTCGGGTGAAAAGATCATTTTTGTGGAAAAAAATGATTTTTAAATTTTACGGCTCTACGTTATAAACTTGTGTGAAGCACTTGAGGGTTCAAATTGCTCACCAAAGATCTAGATAAGTTCCTTAGGGGGTCTAGTTTCCCAAATGGGGTCATTTGTGGGGGGTTTCCACTGTTTAGGCACATCAGGGGCTCTCCAAATGCAACATGGCATCCAATCTCAATTCCAGCCAATTTTGGTTGGAAAAAGTCAAATGGTGCTCCTTCCCTTCCGAGCTCTGCCGTGCGCCCAAACAGTGGTTCCCCCCCACATATGGGGCATCAGCGTACTCAGGACAAATTGGACAACAACTTATGTGGTCCAATTTCTCCTGATACCCTTGGGAAAATAAAAAATTAGTGACTAAAAGATAATTTTTGTGGGAAAAAAATAGGATTTTTTATTTTCATGCCCGGGCATTATAAACTTGTGTGAAGCACTTGGGGGTTCAAAGTGCTCACCAAAGATCTAGATAAGTTCCTTAGGGGGTCTAGTTTCCAAAATGGGGTCACTTGTGGGGGATTTCCACTGTTTAGGCTCATCTGGGGCACTGCAAACGGAACATGACCCCCATCAACGTCTGCATTCCAAAACGTTACTACTTCCTTTCCAAGCCCTGCCGTGCGCCCAAACAGTTTTCCACCCCCACATATGGGGTATCAGCGTACTCAGGACAAATTGGACAACAACTTTTGGGGTCCAATTTCCTTGGGAAAATTCAAAAATTTAGGACTAAAAAATCATTTTTGTGGAAATTTTTTTTTTTTTTTTTCACACCCAGGCATTATAAACTTTTGTGAAACACTTGGGGGTTCAAAGTGCTCACAACAGATCTAGATAAGTACCTTAGGGGGTCTAGTTTCCAAAATGGTGTCACTTGTGGGGGGTTTCCACTGTTTAGGCGCATCAGAGGTTCTCCAAACGCGACATGGCGTCCAATCTCAATTCCAGCCAATTTTAGTTTGAAAAAGTCAAACGGTGCTCCTTCCCTTACGAGCTCTGCCGTGTGCCCAAACAGTGGTTTTCCCCCACATATGGGGTATTGGCGTACTCAGGAGAAATTGCATAACAACCTTATCTGTCCATTTTCTCCTTTTACCCTTGTGAAAATAAAAAAAAAGTTTGTAAAAGATCATTTTTGTGGCTAAAAAGTTAAATATTCATTTTTTCCTTCCACGTTGCTTTAGTTCCTGTGAAGCACCTGAAGGGTTAATAAACTTCTTGAATGTGGTTTTGAGTACCTTGAGGGGTGCAGTTTTTAGAATGGTGTCACTTTTGGGTATTTTCTGTCATGTAGACCCCTCAAAGTGACTTCAAATATGAGGTGGTCCCTAAAAAAAATGGCTTTGTAAATTTTGTTGTAAAAATGAGAAATCGCTGGTCAACTTTTAACCCTTATAACTTCCTAACAAAAAAAAATTTTGATTCCAAAATTGTGCTGATGTAAAGTAGACATGTGGGAAATGTTATTTCTTAACTATTTTGTGTGACATATTTCTCTGTTTTAAGGGAATAAAAATTCAAAGTTTGAAAATTGCTAAATTTTCAAAATTTTCGCCATATTTGCGTTTTTTTTCAAAAATAAACGCAAGTTATATGGAAGAAATTTTACCACTAACATGAAGTACAATATGTCACGAGAAAACAATCTCAGAATCGCGAAGATCCGTTGAAGCGTTCCGGAGTTATAACCTCATAAAGAGACAGTGGTCAGAATTGTAAAAATTGTCCCGGTCATTAACGTGCAAACCACCCTTGGGGGTGAAGGGGTTAATATACACTGCTCAAAAAAATAAAGGGAACACTTAAACAACAGAATATAACTCCAAGTAAATCAAACTTCTGTGAAACCAAACTGTCCACTTAGGAAGCAACACAGATTGACAATCAATTTCACATGTTGTTGTGCAAATGGAATAGACAACAGATGGAAATTATTGGCAATTTTCAAGGCACACTTAATAAAGGAGTGGTTCTGCAGGCGGGGACCACAGACCACATCTCAGTATCAATGCTTTCTGGCTGATATTTTAGTCACTTTTGAATGTTGGTTGGGCTTTCACACTCGTGGTAGCATGAGACGGACTCTACAACCCACACAAGTGGCTCAGATAGTGCAGCTCATCCAGGATTTCACACAATTTGCATGATTTCAGGCGCTCCCTCAAAACACATTTTTTCAGAATGGCCTATCACATTCACTAATCAAAGTCATTCTATGTGTAAGTGTGTTTGTGTAGCCCATTCACTATCTCCATCCATCCCTCACTCCCTCAAGATGGCTGGACCATCATTGTAAATGCACCATTGTATATACACACCTGTACTTTGTATCTCACCCACCTCATTGTAGATTGTAAGCTCTCACGAGCAGGGGTGGCTTATTTTGCTTTAATTATTGTATTGTTAACGTTGTTACTTATGACTTATGTTTTGAAACTGTTAAACTGTAAAGCGCTGCGAAATATGTTGGCGCTATATAAATAAAGATTATTATTATTATTATTATTATTATCAATGCGAGCTGTGGCAAGAAGGTTTGCTGTGTCTGTCAGCGTAGTGTCCAGAGGCTGGAGGCACTACCAGGAGACAGGCAAGTACACCAGGCGGGGTGGAGGGGGCCGTAGGAGGGAAACAACCCAGCAGCAGAACCGCTACCTCCACCTTTGTGCAAGGAGGAACAGGAGGAGCACTGCCAGAGCCCTGCAAAATTACCTCCAGCAGGCCACAAATATGCATGTGTCTGCACAAACAGAAACCGACTCCATGAGCATGATCTGAGTGCCCGATGTCCACAGATTGGGGGTTGTGCTCACAGCCCAACACCGTGCAGGTGTAAGGAGGGTCAAGGATTAACCTTTTAAATGTTTATGCTGCTATATATATATGTCATTTATCTTACTGTAACATATTTGTGTAAATGTAGGCATCTTATGTACAGTCATGGCCAAAAGTTTTGAGAATGACACAAATATTAATTTTTACAAGGTCTACTGCTTCACTTTTTCTAATGGCAATTTGCATATACTCCAGAATGTTATAAAGAGTGATCAGCTTAACAGCAATTTCTTGCAAAGTCAATATTTGGCTAGAAAATGAACTTTATCCCCCAAAACACATTTCAACATCATTGCAGCCCTTCCTTAAAAGGACCAGCTAACCTCTTTTCAGTGATTGCTCCATTAACACAGGTGTGGGTGTTGATGAGGACATGGCTGGAGATCAATCTGTCATGATTTAGCAAGAATGACACCACTGGACACTTTAAAAGGAGGCTGGTGCTTGGCATTATTGTTTCTCTTCTGTTAACCATGGTTATCTCTAAAGAAACATGTGCAGTCATCATTGCAATGCACAAAAATGGCCTAACAGGGAAGAGTATCGCAGCTAGAAAGATTGCACCTCAGTCAACAATCTATCGCAGCATCAAGAACTTCAAGGAGAGAGGTTCCATTCTTGCCAAAAAGGCTTCAGGGCGCCCAAGAACGACCAGCAAGCGCCAGGACCGTCTCTTAAAAGTGTTTCAGCTGCGGGATCGGGCTACCAGCAGTGCAGAGCTTGCTCAGGAATGGCAGCAGGCAGGTGTGAGTGCATCTGCACGCACTGTGAGGCGGAGACTCTTGGAGCAAGGCCTAGTCTCAAGGAGGGCAGCAAAGAAGCCACTTTTCTCCAGAAAAAACATCATGAACAGACTGATATTCTGCAAAAGGTACAGGCAGTGGACTGCTGAGGACTGGGGTAAAGTTATTTTCTCTGATGAATCCCCTTTTTGATTGTTTGGGACATCAGGAAAACGCCTCATTCGGAGAAGACAAGGTGAGCGCTACCACCAGTCTTGTCTCATGCCAACTGTTAAGCATCCTGAAACCATTCATGTGTGGGGTTGCTTCTCAGCCAAGGGAATAGGCTCTCTCACAGTCTTGCCTAAAAACACAGCCATGAATAAAGAATGGTACCAGAATGTCCTCCAAGAACAACTTTTCCCAACCCTCCAAGAGCAGTTTGGTGATCAACAATGCCTTTTCCAGCATGATGGAGCACCTTGCCATAAAGCAAAGGTGATAACTAAATGGCTCAGGGAACAAAACATAGAGATTTTGGGTCCATGGCCTGGAAACTCCCCAGATCTTAATCCCATTGAGAACTTGTGGTCAATCATCAAGAGACGGGTGGACAAAAAAAAACTAAATATTCTGACAAAATGAAAGCATTGATTGTGCAAGAATGGACTGCTATCAGTCAGGATTTGGTCCAGAAGTTGATTGAGAGCATGCCAGGGAGAATTGCAGAGGTCCTGAAGAAGAAGGGTCAACACTAGTGTTGAGCATTCCGATACCACAAGTATCGGGTATCGGCCGATATTCGCTGTATCGGAATTCCGATACTTAGTTCCGATATTTTCCATATATCGTATACCGGAATCGGAAGTTCCCATAATTCTTTGAGAGGCAATGTGATTTTAGTCAGCCAATGAGGAATCCTAAGAAGTGTGGGCACATCCTGTACTGCTGCGGTCATGTTAACTAATGGCATGGCTGTGATTGGATGCTGAAATGATGTCAGAATGCACTATAAAAGGCGCCGCCGCCATTTTAGCGTCACTGTGCTGTGAACTCAGTTAGGGAAAGAACGCTGCTCTGCTGACTCTGAGGACAGTTAGAGATTGCGATTTAGTGTACTGTGCTTTAGGCAGGCTAGTTTACCACCGGCTGTGTAAAGCTTCCTTTTGCCTGCAGTGTTGTTTTAACAGCTCTGCAAGGTGTGTGTGAGTGCAGGTGACGCTGCAGTTTGCTCTGTATGCAATGCTGTCTGTAGGCATCTGCACGTGTCACTGACAGACTCTTTTTTTTCTTCAGTGTAATTCTTGCTGCTCCATGCAATTGAAATAATAGTGTGACGTGCTTCCATCCGTATACAATACCTTGGTTGCAAACACTATAGAAGTCCACAAAGGAGCCTTTCACAGATAGTGAACAGTTGTGTTTCAGTGTTCACTGCAGTGTGTGAGTTTTTTTTTTTTTTTTTGAGTGCAGATCACGCTCCAGTTACTTCAACTAATGCTGCGTGTACTCTGCTGAGCGTCTGTCACTGGCTCATCCTTGTAATTTTCAAAATTGCTGCTGCTTTATTCTATTTTAAATTTACAAAATCTATTAGTGTGACACTCTTCCATCAAAATACAATACATTGCTTGCAAACATAATAGAAGACCACAAAAGGCCTTTCACAGCAAGTGAACAGTTGTGTTTCAGTGTTCACTCTAGTCTGAGGTTTAAATTTTTTGTAGGAGTGTAGATCCCGCTCCACTTACTTCAACCACCGCTGCGTGTACTCTGCTGAGTGTCTGTCACTGCCTCATCCTTGTCATTTTTCAAAAATTGGTGCTGCTTTATTCTATTTTAAATTTGCAAAAATCTATTAGTGTGACGCTCTTCCATCAAAATACAATACATTGCTTGCAAACATAATAGAAGTCCACAAAAAGGCCTTTCACAGCAAGTGAACAGTTGTGTTTCAGTGTTCACTCTAGTCTGAGGTTTAATTTTTTTGTAGGAGTGTAGATCCCGCTCCACTTACTTCAACCACCGCTGCGTGTACTCTGCTGAGTGTCTGTCACTGCCTCATCCTTGTCATTTTTCAAAAATTGGTGCTGCTTTATTCTATTTTAAATTTACAAAAATCTGTTAGTGTGACGCTCTTCCATCAAAATACAATACATTCCTTGCAAACATAATAGAAGTCCACAAAAAGGCCTTTCACAGCAAGTGAACAGTTGTGTTTCAGTGTTCACTCTAGTCTGAGGTTTAATTTTTTTGTAGGAGTGTAGATCCCGCTCCACTTACTTCAACCACCGCTGCGTGTACTCTGCTGAGTGTCTGTCACTGCCTCATCCTTGTCATTTTTCAAAATTGGTGCTGCTTTATTCTATTTTAAATTTACAAAAATCTATTAGTGTGACGCTCTTCCATCAAAATACAATACATTGCTTGCAAACATAATAGAAGTCCACAAAAAGGCCTTTCACAGCAAGTGAACAGTTGTGTTTCAGTGTTCACTCTAGTCTGAGGTTTAAATTTTTTGTAGGAGTGTAGATCCCGCTCCACTTACTTCAACCACCGCTGCGTGTACTCTGCTGAGTGTCTGTCACTGCCTCATCCTTGTCATTTTTCAAAAATTGGTGCTGCTTTATTCTATTTTAAATTTACAAAAATCTATTAGTGTGACGCTCTTCCATCAAAATACAATACATTGCTTGCAAACATAATAGAAGTCCACAAAAAGGCCTTTCACAGCAAGTGAACAGTTGTGGTTCAGTGTTCACTCTAGTCTGAGGTTTAATTTTTTTGTAGGAGTGTAGATCCCGCTCCACTTACTTCAACCACCGCTGCGTGTACTCTGCTGAGTGTCTGTCACTGCCTCATCCTTGTCATTTTTCAAAAATTGGTGCTGCTTTATTCTATTTTAAATTTACAAAAATCTATTAGTGTGACGCTCTTCCAGAGGACAGCGTTTGTTGGCCAGTTGGGAGTCTGCAGCACATGGTTGATTTCATGCTGCACTGCCTGAGAAACGACCGCCGCATCGCCCACATTCTCACCACGTCAGATTATTGGGTGTACACCCTCCTAGACCCTCGCTACCGGGACAACTTACAAAGCCTCATCACACCGTTGAACCGGGACCGTAAAATGCTGGAGGACCAAGACACACTGTTGAAATCCATAATGTTCTCCATTCCAGCCGAGAGCGCTGCTGCTGCTACTGCTTTACAAAGCAGCTCTGTGCGTCGAGGCATTGTAGACACCTCTGCAACAAGAGGGAGCACAAGCAGCGCCTCTGCACAGGGCAAGAGCTGTATGTTACAAATGTGGCGAAGTTTTGTGACAGCGCCACCAAGGTCTACACCATAGTGATGGGAAATCTAGTTAATTTTGGTGATTAGTTCACTATGAGCTAGTTCACTGAAAAGATTAGTTCAAAAGATTAGTTCATTTAGTTCATTTAGTTCAGTTTTTCTCCACCCTATCCTGTGAGGAGCTGATAGGAAATGCATCATGTGACCTCTGAACTAAATGAACTAGACGAACTGCTGAACAAAATGTTCTATTGAGAATGACTCAGGACAGCCTAGTTCAATCTGATGCCTCTCACTGAGCCCAGCAGTGCCACATAATGATTGTGTATGAGGGGGCTGAGAAGCAGTTCAGCATCCACCATTTTAAGAACAGAACAGGGGTCAGTGTTAAAGATTTTAGCAAGACTGATCTTCTAGGCTAGAGGCATGAACTACACACAGAAACACTCTCTCATACACACATATATGAGCTGTGTCTGTGTACTGTGTGTGCAATTTCAGTTTTTATTAATAATATTATTATTACTATTATATTTGTATTTGATGTGTGGTATAGTGTTTTACTACCTTGTTTTCCAGCATCAAGAGCTGTAAAGAGCCAGTGTGAGACAGAGCAGGGAGCTTCCTGGAGCTGTATGAACCTGGATCACTCTCTGTCTCCTCCCACTTACTGTTTAGTTCACAATGAACTAATCTGTGTCAGGATGGTGAACTAGATGAACTAGTTCACTCTGAAGATTAGTTCATTTTGAACTACTCACTCACGAACTACCCATCACTACTACACCATCCGAGACGGCTCCATTCACCAGGAAGCAACGTTTCCGTAAGATGGTGACAGACTACATGTCTTTCCCTCTCAGTGTACTCCCAGATGCCTCTTCCCCTTTCAAGTTTTGGGTCTCTAAGCTGGAAACATGGCCAGAGCTTAGCCAGTATGCCTTGGAGGTGCTGGCTTGCCCTGCTGCCAGTGTATTATCTGAGCGCGTCTTTAGTGCTGCAGGTGGTGTACTAACAGACCGTCGCATGCGACTATCCTCAGACAATGTAGACCGGCTTATTTTTCTATTTTTCTGAAAATGAACAAGGCATGGATCTCACCTGAATTTGCCTGTCCGTTTTCAGATTAAATAACTGTTTGCCAACGTTTTCCAAGTCTCCTGTTATGTTCATCTTTCTACCACCTGAACTCTACTCCCTGGGCTACAACACTGCCAGTCAGTGGGGAATGATCAGTTACAAAACAAAATGTTATCCCCAACAAATAGTAGCGCAACGACTCCAGTGCCCACTTTATCGCCAGGCACTCTCTCTCTAACAATGCTGTCTCTGTTTTTTGATGGAGTAAGTTTTTGACTCAGGAAACTAATGGGATGCTCCTCCCCGTTAAGCTCCAGTCCTGAGACAACACGGCACCCAGACCTACCTCTGACGCATCAGTCTGGACAATGAATTCTCTTTTGAACTCGGGTGTGCTCAAAACTGGTGACCCACACAGTGCCCCTTTTATTGCCCCTGTTGATGACCCCTTGCTGATTTATTAACCGGCCCCACCAGATCCATGGGTATTCTCTCAAACTGGACCTCTAAAATTTTTAATGGCACCAAGGGACTCACAAAATGAGGCTGAGGACTGTGTACCTGGCGCATGCGACAAGAGTTACAAAACCGTTTAACTTCTTGATAGACCCCCAGCCAGTAAAACCGTTGTATAATTCTGTGTAGGGTTTTCTTTTGGCACAAATGTCACCCTAGTACATGCGCATGCGCTAAGTCCATTACCAACCTCCGATATGACTGCGGTAGCAGCAATTGCTAAAAAATTTCCACATGTATTTTATAAACCTGATACAGCAAATCTTGGTTCAGCTATAATTGTTGAAATACTGTAGCTGCCCCGGGGTGTTGGGGTTCCCCATTGACAACCAGTAAATTTTCACGGGCTAGACTCAACATAGGGGCCGCGGAGTTGCGCCTTACCAAATTTGTCACCTGTCACATTTAAGTATTACAATTCAGGTCCCGGTGGCAAATCTTCCATCTCCCCAACTAACACTTCGATAGGAGAGGTGTTTTCCTACTCCACCGAAGGCGGTTATGCATAGTGAGACTGATAGTAGCCAACAAAAGTAGCTAA
The DNA here is from genome assembly GCA_033576555.1 of Oophaga sylvatica. Taxonomy (NCBI): domain Eukaryota; kingdom Metazoa; phylum Chordata; class Amphibia; order Anura; family Dendrobatidae; genus Oophaga; species Oophaga sylvatica. The sequence continues at coordinate 9,853 of JARQOD010001550.1, read as the reverse complement.
CAAAAGGCCACTTGTGATCGCCCTATCAGCGTAGGAACAATGCTACTCAAACGATCTGCCATGATCCTGGACAAAATCTTGATATCATGGTCAATGAGTGAGAATGTACGATAGGATCCAGGCAGATGTGAAGGTTTGTTTGGTTTTAGTAGCACCTTCATGTGTGACATGTTTGAATGGCTGGGCAACCCTCCTGTCTCCAATATATGATTGAAGGTGCGTACCAATGTGGACGGGATATCCTCACTCAATAATTTTATTAATTTGGCTGTAAACCCGTCAGGTCCTGGAGCTTTCCCGTATTTCAAGTAACTTATCGCCGCTGTCACTTCCGTCACCTCAATTTGTTTTTTTAAAAGGAGAAGCTGATAGTTTGTGATGGATGGTAACCGTATTCCATCGACAAAGGTGTTACCCTCCGCACTATCCGTATGTTCCACCTTATATAAGTCTGAGTAGTATTCTTGTAGAATGGTGTTTATGCTTCGAGGGTCTGTGTTCATGATCCCATGTTTATTCGTTAACGCTGTAATATGTTGATGACGAATGGATTTCCTTTCGCTAGTCGTGCTAATAGTCTCCCTCATTTGCTACCATAACGATATACATCGGCTCTATAATTGTTATTACTGCTTCTCTCTCGTCGATATACCCATACGTGTAAGTCAGCCTTAGCCTGCTTACATCTATTTTTAACCTGTGTTGATGAACTTGTCTTGTTTGCCGTGTACCTATCGCGTAATAACCTGCTAGCCTGCGAGTAGTTTGTCGCTATCTTCTTTTTTAGCGTTGTCTGATAACCTATTAGTTTCCCGCGCATTACTCCCTTCCCTGCTGCCCATAAAAGTTCCGGCCTATCCCTAGTATCTCCATTATCCCTTACATATTAAAAACACCATTGCTTCACCTGATGTCGAAACTTCTCATCCATTAACAAATAGGTCGGGAAGCGCCAAGTTTGGTCTGGCCCCATCTGCACCATATCTGGCAGGGTCACTGATACGGGCGCGTGGTCATATATAGCTACGTTGTGCACATCTGCCTCTTCCACTCCCCTTAATAGCTCCTGTGATAGCAATATATAATCTATTCTGGACCAAGAGTCATGTGGCGCCGAATAGAATGAATATTCACTGCCATCTGGGTACAGGTGTGTCCAAATGTCTACAAAGTTAGTCGTGTCTAGCAAGGGTTATTATAAACGTGTGTCATGTGATCGCACATTCATTCGCATCGACCTACAGTTCTTCACTGGTTCGATTCACCATATTTAAGTCACCACCGTGGGTGGTTTTAATGCTCTCCTATCGGCCTGATATGCTTGGATACCTGGGATAAATTCAGGAGCGTCTCCAAACTCCCTACTCACATGTCAGCGCAGGAACCGGAAGAGGGAACGTGCTTGTTTTGTTGCGCATAGGTGGAGTTTTATACAGTAAATGATTACTGCTGTCTTATTTTTTGTGTCCCAAGGGCAGAATAAGGCTGCGTAACGTTACATTTTAGAGACACTCATATAATAGACATACGCTACCCTAACCGTGACACAAGGAAGGTATTGTTGCCGGATAAAGCCGCCATTTTAGCGTCACTGTGCTGTTAATTCCGTTCGGGACAGAACGCTGCTCTGCTGACTCTGAGGGACAGTTAGAGATTGCGATTTTGTGTACTGTGCTTTAGGCAGGCTAGTTTACCAACTGCTGTGTACATCTTCCTTTTGCCTTGCAGTGTTTTTTTCACAGCTCTGCAAGGTGTGTGTGTGAGTGCAGGTGACGCGCTGCAGTTTGCTCGGCATACAACTCTGTATGTAGGCATCTGCACATGTCACTCTCACACTCTTTTTTTTTTTTTTTTCTTTAGTGTAATTCTTGCTGCTCCATTCAATTGAAATTATAGTGTGACGTGCTTCCATCCGTATCCAATACATTGGTTGAAAACACTGTAGAAGGACACAAAAAGCCCTTTCACAGCTAACAGTTGTGTTCACTGTAGTCTGAGATTTTAATTTATTGAATTTTGATCACGCTCCAGTTACTTCTTCAAGCAATGCTGCTTGTACTCTGCTGAGCGTGTCTTACTGCCTCATCCTTGTCATTTTTCTCTAATTGGTGTACATGTACATCAAAGTAGTCTTCATTTGGATCGAAATCCAAGCAGGTACCCGGACACTGTATGGCTGCTTTTATACGGTGGACTGGCTCCAACATTCAATAACACTTAAGATGCAATCGGGCACCTTGGCAAGGCCCAATCCTCTTCTCCCTCTGATATCTAACAAACAGGTCATGCTGGAGAGACTTGCACCTACTGCCACTCAGGGTCTTCAGCTCCTTTGTGAGAAACTAATGTTTGGCCAGCCAGTATATCAAATAAAGTTCATGAGAAATTGGAACTGTGGTTGCTTCACTTTTGCTACTGGGTGCTAATACCAAACCATGATGTGCCATTCAATGGATATTCCTGGCTGGTTGGAGACAAGCTCATTCCCACAGAAAAGTACCAGAAAGCTAAGGAGATGGTGGCCTCTCTCAACATGAAGGAGTTTGCTCGTTGTCTAGGAGACCGACCACCCCTGCTGTGTACCTTGTCAACGTTGTGTTGAAGCTTGCAAGGATTAAGAGGTTACAGTGTCAAGTCTGGTTTTTACTAAAGATCCTGCTGTGTATTATAGTTTTTATGTTTTTTTTTTTTAAATACAATGTATCTTATGAATGTTAAAAAACTTTTTTTTTTTTTTTTTTAGGTATTTTATCTACCGTAGCTAGTTGCTGATCGTTGACTCTACACCCCTCTCCCCAGAATGTTACTCGGGTTATGGGGAGAAAATCACCGCTATTCCAGACTGATTTCATGTTAATGTGTCTGGCTCTTACACAGCACACAGCACTTGATGTTAGTTTATCTTTTTCCTAAATTATTTGTTACACTGCCCTTGTCACATTTTATTTGCACTTTTTTTTTAAGCACAAGGTTTTTTACACTTCCTTGTTCTGTAAGTAGGCTTAATGGTTAAATGTTTTATACTAGATGTAAATATGTAACATGTAAATTTTATATAAAGATTTTGCAAATTATGAGGTCCACACCATCAGGCTCTTTCGTCCCCTCTCCCTCACAGTAGCGGTAATATATCGTACCCCAGGCTCGCCCACACAGTTCCTTGACCACTTCTCTTCCTGGTAGTGTTGAGCGATACGATACCGCAAGTATCGGGTATCGGCCGATATTACCTCTATCGGACTTTCGATACTTAGTTCCGATATTTTCGTCTTATCGGATACCGGACTCGGATTTGTCACTGTCACTGTCAGTGTCCGTTGGTCGGTCTGTCAGGAGTCAGCGGCATTTACCTGACAGAAGATCTCCGGCGGTCACGGGCTGGACTGCTTGATGGCCGCCATCATTTTTCCCCGGCGGTCACATGCAGTTTCTCGCGATAACTGCAGTGACTGCTGGGTAATCCCGGCCGTAAAGCAGTCAGTCCGATGACGTCACCGCCGGGGAAGCAGGTAATCAGCTGTGCTGCGTCAAGATGACAGGCTCTGCCTGTCATTGCGATGTAGCAGAGCTGGATCGTCGTGGGACCCTCGTTATTATGGACTGCGTCGGACAGGTGGTATACTGTTGGTTTGTTTTTTTTCTTTTTTACAGGAGATCGATGGCGTCGCAGGAATGAGAGTATAATAAAAGAAATGAAAACTGTGTTGTCTCTTTTATTTCATTAAAATACTTTTTTTCTTGCTGTGTCTTTTTTTTTATACATTTAAAAACTTTGGGATTAATAATGGATCGGTGTCTTATTGACACCTCTCCATTATTAACCGGGCTTATTCTCACCGTGCAATCAACGGTGACATTAACCCCTTATTACCCCGCTTGCCACCGCTACAGGGCAGTGGGAAGAGCCGGGTAAAGTGCCACAATTGGCACATCTTTTGATGCGCCAAATGTGGGGCTGCTGTAGCCTGGTATTATCAGGCTGTTGAGGGCCAAAATCCATGGGCCTTGACAGTCTTTTAACACCAGGCCGCAGCAGTCTGCATTTTACTTGTCTGGTTAACAAAAATAGGGGGACCCCTACGCCGTTTTTTTTTCGAGGAGATCCCCAATTTTTGTTAACCAGCCAAGCTAAGCAGACTGCTGTGGCCTGGTATTATCAGGCTGGCAAGGTCCATGGATATTGGATCCTTACCAGCCTGAAAAAACAGGCCTCAGCAGTCTGCTTCATCTGGCTGGTTAACAAAAATAGGGGGACCCCACGCCAATTTTTTTTCGAGGGGATCCCCTATTTTTGTTAACCAGCCAAGATATGCAGACTGCTGTGGCCTGGTATTATCAGGCTGGCAAGCAGGGTCGGACTGAGGCACCGGGACACCGGAGAAACCTACGGTGGGCCCCAGCTCCTGCGTGGTGGGCCCTGATTTGAAAGGATAGGTCGCGGGGCAGAGGGGGTGGTGGCCCCGGGGCCCGCGCTCTGAGGGGGCCCACCCGGAGCTACGATACAGTTACATTCTGCGGCAGAGCAGGGAGAATCGCTCTCCCTGCTCTGCCGCCCGGAAGCTATGGGGCCTGAACAGGCGTTGGGGGGCCCGGTGCCAGCAGTGGGCCCCCCACCCGTCATCGGAGGGTCAGCTGTATCGGCATCCAGCCGATAAAGCTGACCGCATGGAGAGAGAAGGAGCGAGCGCTCCTACTCTCCCATAATCCCCCTCTCAGCGTATGACAGCGGGCGCAATAACATCACCTGCCGGCGCCCGCTGTCAGACACTGAGAGGGAGAACAGTGAGCAGCACAGGAGCCGGGAGGTGAGTTTTTTTTTATTTTTTTTTTAGTGGGGGTGCAGTCGAGTCCTGGCTGGAGAAGTCGTCATGTCGGTGTGGACCAGATGGAAAAGACATGAAAAGTGAACAATTCCATTAGAAAGAACATCAGCGGTAAGTCATTATCTGTACCTGTGCTGTAATCTATTATATGTTCTGTAGGACTGGTATTATTTAACACAGACCATATGGCGGTAATATCAATATTGGTCTTTTTATATATAGATTATTTTGGCCAACAGCGCGGTCATTTGCTGAGGTTCTCTGATGATGGGCCCACTCAGAAGTTTTGCCCCCACTAAACCAAAACCCTAGCTACGCCTATGGCTCTCTCTCTAGTCTTTCTTTCTCGCTCTCTGTTCTTTCCTTCTCGCTCTCTGTTCTTTTTTCTCTCTGTTCTTTCTTTCTCTCTTTTCTTTCTTTCCTCTCTTTCTTTCTCTGTTTGTTCTTTCTCTCTCGCTGCTCTTTCTTTCTTTTCCTCAGTACCAGCCACTGTGACCTCATTACCAGTCAGTGTGATCAGCAGTGCTAAATGGTTACGCTTGGGGCGAGGATATGGGTGTGATTAGCTGTGAAATGGGTGTTGTCGGGGCGTGGCCTAAAATTTTCAGCGGCGCGCAACACGCGCCGCAGCCTTTAATCCTCTTTCCTGTCTTCCAAATTTGGGAGGTATGCTGTATGACCTCCCTACAACTTCTGGCCATGCTCCTGATGAGCGCGACGGATGGTCTCGTGAGGGATCTCCTCCCACACCTGGACTAAAGCATCCACCAACTCCTGGACAGTCTGTGGTGCAACGTGGCATGGCCTAAAATTTTCTGCAGCATGCACAGCGTGCCACAGCCTTTGTCCCTCTTTCCCTTATTCAAAGGTTGGGAAGTATGATGTTGGGCCGCAAGAATATATTTTCTCTGGTGGGCCCAAGGTACTCCAGTCTGACGCTGCTGGCAAGGTCCATGTATGTTGGCTCCTTAACAGCCTTAAATACCATGCCTTAGCAGCAGGGGCGTACATATAAATCATGGGGCCCCATAGCAAAAGTCTGAATGTTCCCCACCCCCCCCAAAAAAAAACCCAGAGGCATTGTAAATGTAAAGTGCCAGCACAGTGAGGGAAGTTGAGTCGCACAGAGACAGGGGTTTTGGGGGTACTCGGCACCGATCACGTCGACTTCTATGGGGGATGTCACGAGTAGCACAACTCGGTCCGTGACCTGGGCGATCACTGGAATGTGGGATATTTCCAGGGGATAATAGAATGTTCGTGTAGTTTGTCGTGACGCCACCTGTAGTACCTGGTCAGGGTGTCCAGCGCTGCTGTGCAGGTCCTCTGGAAGGGATGGTGTAGTGCAGGTAGGTGAAAAGTCTTCTACAGGTAACACGCTATCCTTCCAGGGCAGATAGATGTGAGATAGAGCAATGGTGCAAAGTGATGTAGCAGAGTGGACTATGCGACGTAGTAAGAAAGCAGGAAACACTTCAAGTTAAACGTTGCATAATAAAATTTTTAATAATAACATTACAAAAGTGCAAATGGCTTATATTATGTGACATGTTTTGTTACTGTTCATACCCTTGATATGTGTTATACATGTGTGTTAATAAATACATATTCAACAAAAGTGCAAATAGCATTAGTGCCAAAGTTCGTGGAGACTTCTTAGGACTACCCCCACCGGGGTAACTTCACAGTGTCCTTTACTTGTGCTTGCGGAGGACCAGCTCCAAACCTCCAACTGTGGTCTTGGGTGGCTGCAAGACTTTCCTTGAGCAGACCTCACTTTCGGCCACACCAAACGGGTTTTTAGTTTCTGAGGTAGTTGAAAATAGTGCACAGTAAAGTTTTTTGTAAAACCAAGATGGAGCACCGAAGTGCCAACTATTTACAGAAAAGTTTGTGAGCCAGTACAGTTCATGGCTTCAAAGTTCAACATTTTCATTACAGTGAAACACCATTACCCAACCTGGGTATATTAAGGCAACAATAAACTTGTTCTTCTGAACATTCACCCGTCCGGGTACATCAAACCATTACCCAACCTGGGTATATTAAGGCAACAATAAACTTCTTTTTATGAACATTCACCCGTCCGGGTACATCAATAATTTAACTATTTACATACAGAGACCCTGTCCGGGTTATTTAGACTTCTTTGGCTGGCCTCTTCCAGGTACCACCTGGTACTCTTCTGGAGCTTGCCAAACATCCGTGACAGGAGGGTCCACCCAGACCTGATGACATCGTGTGGCCTGTACAGTGACGTCGTGACCCGCTATATGGGTCTGTGTGGCCACCTCTTTCATCTCCCTCCGGGTCTGGACCCCTATGTCCCGGACTGAACGAACCCCAGGGGGCCTAACAGGCGCCGGGTACGGGCCAGCTATCATTATCATGTCCATAGCTGGGGCTGCTGAGGAGACCACTGAGGGAGGCTGGGGAGATTTACGGCGTGGGGTGTGGCACTTGTGCAGAGGCCTGGTTGGGGGAGGCTTAAGGCTCGTAGGGTCTGTCAGTTTCCTGACACTCTGGGGAGTAGGGGTCGCACCTGGTAACATTTAGGGCGTACCATCCATTGTAACCCCAGTGTCGGGTGTAAGTCACCAAGTCTCCTGGCAACAGGTCCCTCCCCGGGTGTCCTTCTGGGAGGTGAGCCTCCACGTCCCGCCGGGTTACAAAAACTTCTAAATAAAGTCCAGGCTCCTGGATGAAGCCCCAACCACCTTTTAACTTAAAGTTCCGTACTGCACCCTTACGCCGCGGCTCCCTCACCGTACTTTTATCCTTTCTCATACGTGCCTTCTCTGCCAGGTCCTTCTCCAGGTGACGTTGCCGAAGCTTTTGGGATTCTCGCTGCTCCCTTTGTCGCTCTGCTTCCCGCTCCCGACGTCTCCACTCTTCCTCCTGACACCGGTTGTAATTCTCCTCCACCAGCATCTCCATGTCTCCACCATCAAACGCCAGCTTACAATGTACGGTTTGCGGCAGCTCTCCTGGCGCCCGCCAGTCCTGGCGGCGCTCACCTGCGGCGGAAGCAGCCGGCTCTGGAACAGATGACGGTCGGGGCTCCGGTACAGGCAGGTAGAGCTCTGGTGCCTGCGCGGCCTCCTCCATGAGGACGGGTGTCGCTTCTTCTGCCTCAGCGACGGGGGCAGACAGCGGGATCTGGGGTGCTGGTGCGGCGCCTCCTGTACTGGAACGGGTGCCTCCACTGAGATACTGGCAACCGGTTCAGATTGCAAGGGCTGGGATGCCCGCACGGCCTCCTGTACTGGAACGGGTGCCTCCACTGAGATACTGGCAACCGGTTCAGATTGCAAGGGCTGGGATGCCCGCACGGCCTCCTCTACTGGAACGGGTGCCTCACCTTCCGGTACAGACACTTCAGGGGTAAGAGGGATTGGCGCCGCTCCAATTGTAGTTTTAGGGCCCGCCAGCTCGCTTCCATCCTGGCGACCTCCTCCCGGTGCCGGGCCAGGTCTCTAAAGGGAATCCTCCGCTTCTTCCAGCGTAGGATGGTTTCCAGGCCGGGTGCCAAACGGTGGCTCCGTGGCGATCGGGTCGCTTCCGTGGGGGGAGAGCTCTGACTCCTCCATCCCTTCCCACTTCGGCTCACGTCCATTCGCCATCTCAGCAAAGTCACATGTGTCATTAGCATCAGGAGAGGCGACATCTTTTGTAGGGAGGCGGGACCATCGCGTTCGTTTACGCCCACTGAGGAGGATGAGGAGGCGGAACTCCAGAGCTGTGGGGCACGATCTTACATTGCAGTAACATTTAGAGTGTGCGGACATCGTTTTCGCGCCACGGAGAGAGTGTACGCCCACAAGAGCACGCCCTTATTCTTCACCTGTGCCTCGTGGCGCAGATATGACGGAAAAATGGCAAATACAGTCTATGATGATTTTTGCAATTCTCAAGCAAAAAAACAGTTCAATTAAGGCACACAGGACTCGCTTATAGCGAGCTTCTGAATCCTGTTCGCTGGGTGCGATGCAACATCTCTGTGGCGACTGGACCCTCTGGTGCTTCTGTCTTTTCACAAATGCCGGCTTTACCCGGCAATTGAATCAGAGGCTATTTTACTATGTAGAAGTGAATAAACTATAAATATATGTATATATATATGTCACAATGACATGTATATATATATATATGTATTCTAAGTGTGTATATTTTGTGTTTACAAGGAAAGAAAGTGTTTTTTTAGTTGCGATATTTTGTTCCCATAGACTTACATGGGACTTCCGGTATCGGAATCGGATATCGCCGATAGTTAGTGATATCGGCGATACCATTCCGATCCGATATTTTTAGATATCGAGCAGTATAGCTCAACACTACTGCCTGGCTGCCGCACTTTCATGTCCTCAGAAGTACCAACCCTTATCCTTGGAGACTTCAACATCCCCATTAACAGCCCTACTTCCACACTCAAAACACATTTGTTCAGAGCGGCCTATCACATTCACTAATCAAAGTCATTCTATGTGTAACTGTGTGTGTGTGTAGCCCATTCACTATCTCCATCCATCCCTCACTCCCTGAAAATGGCTGGACCATCATTGTAAATACACCATTGTATATAAACAACTGTACTTTGTAGCTCCCCCTCCTCATTGTAGATTGTAAGCTCTCACGAGCAGGGGCGGCTTATATTGCTTTAATTATTGTATTGTTAACGTTGTCACTTATGACTTGTGTTATGAAACTGTTAAACTGTACAGCGCTGCGGAATCTGTTGGCGCTATATAAATAAAGATTATTATTATTATTATTATAGAGGCCCACTCAGTAGTGGTGAAGTGTGAACGGCGCAAATTGCGAGTTGATTGCGACTGATGCAGCTGATACTCCATTACTGCTGGCTGCTGCTCACACAACCGCTCCAACATATGTAACGTGGAATTCCACCTGGTGGGTACGTCACATATGATGCGATGTTCAGGAAGGCAAAATCTGCGTTGCAGAGCTGCAATGCGCAAACTGGCCATGGTGGAACGTCGCAAGTTAGCGCACTGTAGGCAGACCTTGTG
>JARQOD010001549.1:34274-95699 GCA_033576555.1 Oophaga sylvatica | reverse complement strand
CCAAAAGTTCAAAAACCAGTGTCCCAACTCATGCAATTCAAGAAAAAAAGTAGAACGTAGCGCTATAGCTTGCAGCACAAAATATGAAAAAATGAATTGAATTCACTGCCTTAGAAATAAAATTGGAAGTCTTAGCAAAAAAAAGGCCATTTATGTGTCGGGAAGCCACAAAAGGGCTTTCTCGATTCCCCCCCTAACTATGCCATTCCTAATTGAAATTATCTGTATGGGAACATTAAACCCCCTCCTAGACAAAAATTAATCTCGTGGGGGGTAATGGCCCTGGTATAATTAAAAACCCCGGGGACCAACCAGGTGGATGCTCGCGAGGTAAATGTACAGTTAAAAACTGCCGGCACACCCAAAAAACAGCCCAAAAGAAAAACAGGTCCTGAACGTGTCACGTGTTGCAATTTTAAATGGTGTCATAATTTATCAAAAGGGCAAATCCTTTAACTTGGCATAGTTATGATAAATGAATTCCCTGACAATGCCCAGTGGGTCAAACGGAATCCGTTAACCCGTTCCGGTAGAGGGGGGAGGGGGGGTCTATGTGACCCTAAACTGGGCCCTACTAATCCCTCTACTGGAAGTATTTTTAAAGGTAAGAGGTCCAGGCCCCCGCGAAACCCCTGTCTCCTATCAACCCCCGCCAATGTAATAGTCCTAAGAAGGACCTATTCCCCCAAAAGGGGATTTGAACAGGTAACGGTTTAATAACGAAAGAATAAAAAAAGACAAAAAAATAAGAAAATAAAGCTTACTACAACACTAACACAGTAGGAACACCTAAGGTCCAGGTAAACTAAAAGCGTAAGAGTAAAAAACTAAAAGCTCTTCTTAAGATTTTCAGAACCGATCCAGTCTGCTGACACATAAATTTTTTACCGCATTAACAAGCGATGGCAGGTATTAAAGGGAACAAATTAGAATAATCAAAAGCAGGGGCGAGGTGGACTAGTCTTAGCAAAGAGTAGGAAAATTTAAAACCCCCCCTTTTACCAAAAAACAAAGAAACAGCAAACCAGTTGAAAAGTCGGGGGTTAATCGCGACGTCTCGTGGCGATACCCCCAATGACAGTACCCCCCCCCCTCTACGGGGGGGATCGGACCCTCAGGGCCAGGTTCCCCCGGGTGAGTTGTGTGAAAGGCCCAAAAAAAATCGATCTGCGTTTCAACGCGGGCCCCACGTCTCCTCAGGACCAACCCCCCCAATGAACCTACTGGGGGTCGGGCGATGGCGTGATAAATGATTTTCGACCCATGAAATTCCACTTTTTCTTTGCCACCCCTGAGGAGGAAGTAGGGGTGCGGTAATGGTGCCATACTTTTTAAGAAATTTGACTTTGAAAACTTTATGTTTTTAAAAAACGTGGAAAAGGGAGGTCCAGCAAAAATGCCACCGGATTAAATTTTATGGAACTGACCTTGGCCCGAGAATCGGGCCAAAACCCCCAAGGGGGAAAATTTTAAGTTTTTTATTCCGGGAAACAACCAAAACCAGATCGTTCACCTTCAGCTAGACCAAAAACTCCCCCCCTATGCCCCCCGTTTTAAGGGTTTCCGTAACCTTCTTTTTAACGATCTGGAACATCATCCCCCGGGGAAGTCCCCCAGGGGCGTCCCCTGACCCCCAATCCCCCCCCCTCAAGCTAGGAAAAAAGGGGCACTACAAACCCCCTCCTGAGGAAAAGAAGGGATCACCCGTTTCCCCGCCCCTGGGAAAAGTACGAGATAAGGTGGAAGCAACTTTTTGGCAGTCATAATCCTTTAAGGGGAAATTCTTTTCACCCCCCTCTGAAACATCCCCCCCAAATCCTCCAAAAAGGAGAAAAAAGCCCTGGGCCCAAACCCACCGTGCCGTCTCTGCATTTTTCCTGCAAAATTACCCCCACTGCTTATTTCTGGTTTTGCCAATAAAATAATGGGTTAGTTTAGCCAACCAAGGAACCCCAACACAATGGGAGTAGGTAGACCCCAAACAAAACAGACAATTGTTCTTTAGAATTGCCCTACTCGACATTAGTTTTGAACGTTTTTTCCAACTACCTTGACCGAGGTCTAAATCTAGAGACTATAGGGCCCCGGTTTGGCAATCACCTTCAACCATGCCATGGCAAACACGTCCCCGATTACCCCCGGCCCCCTATCAAGAAAAACAGAAATTCTCGTTTAGTACCAATCCCCACTCCGCAGGCAAAAAGAAACGAGAGGTTTGGGGGGAAATACACACTCCCAGGTTAACCCCTTTGTCAAAGGGGCCCGGAGGGAAAAACCCCCCAACAAAATGCCCCTCTTCCCGCAAAAGAAACCCTTTGTCTTGCGGCGCCCGCCGTTTCCCTCCTACAAAAGATGTCCCCACGCATGGGTTCCTCGAACAGACCAAGGAACCTCAGTTAAGGGACTTTATAGTAGGTGGAGTCACAGGGAGGGGGGGTTTTCCTCGCGTTTTCCCCGAATTCTTTATCAATGCGAATAGCGAGGGCAAGAGCCCCAAGTGATGGGAGGAGAATCATACTGACCAACAAATTTTTAATTTTTCAGTTAACCCCCGACAAAAAAATGGTCTAAAAGCTGGGGCTTCCCTGAGTATCTGTTGCCCATCTACGGAAAGAAGAATATTCCCCCCGTGGAATTTCCTTGCCGTTTTTAGTAACTTTTTCGCAAGGGAAACTCGTTGGACTCAAATACCCGACCCAAAGGCAGTAAAAACGATCCACTGATGGGGATTGGGGGCCTGGAGGAATAGAGAACGCCCAATTTTAAAAGGGGGCCCCTTGTAAAAAGCGAGATAAAAAAACCCCCCTTTTCTCATCCCCGATGACCCAGGCCGCAGCCCAAAGTACAAATTTTCTGCCTCCCGGGAAAATAAAAAAATTTGTCCCCCCCCACATGAACTGTCGGGAGAGCAACCTTTGGTTCAGAATCGTTGCTCCGGGGGGGACAAAAATTGGGGCTTAATGTCTGCAATTCCCTTGGGCAACCCCCCTGCAACCCCGGGCGCTGGGGACCCCGGATCATGACATGGGGAGAATCTTTGTATCCGTTGAAAAAGCACGCTGTATAGCGATATATATTTATTGATGTCGTAATCTATATCAAAAGGGCAACATCCTAATAACAGCGTAGATTTTTGTACATAAAATTTACTGACAATTCCGTGGGTAATACGGCCCTTTTTAAACACCGTCTCCCGTGGGGGTGCCGGGGTCTAGGCCCCTAAACTGGATCCAAAATAACCCTCTACTGGGGTACTGTTAAAGGTACAGAGGTCCCCACCAGCGAAAACCCCCCTGTTCCTACAACCCTCCCAATGAAATCTACCCTAAAAGGCCTGTTTCCCACAAAGGGAATGAAAGGAAGGGTTAAATAACAAAAAAGGCATACAAAAAAAGACAAAAAATAAAGAAAATTAAAGTCTTCTAACAAACTCACACCAGTGGCACCAAGGCTCGAGAAAACTATAAGCTGTAAGGAAAAAACATAAGGAGTCTTGTTTAAAGTTTTCAGAACGATCCGTTGCTAGACTCATGATCTTTCCCCGCTTTAACAACGACTGGCAGGTATATAAAAGGGAATCAATTTTGAACAAATAAAAAACCCGGGCGAGGCTGGCCTAGTCTTACAAAGAGCTGGGTAAAATTAACTCCTCTTTACCAAAACAAAAAAAACAGCAACGGCTGTGGAAGTAAGTGTGAAAATCGCGACGATCCTGTGGCGATACACCTGACCCCTAGAGTCCCCCAATCATGCAATTCAAGAAAAAAAGGTAGCCAAACTAGCACTATAGCTTGCACACAAAATATAAAATGAATTGCATCATCCCCTTAAAAAAATTTGAAAAATTTGAAAAGTTTTTCGCAAAAAATTTGGCCAATTTAGTGACCTGGAAGCCACTTAAAGGCTCTTCTGTATCCGGTATAACTAATCCCCAACCCTACTTAGAAAATCTATCTTTTGGGGAAACTTGAATCCCCTTTTTAACAAAAATATAACTCTGTGGAGGGGTAATGGACCTGGTATAATTTAAAAAGCCTGTGACTAACGGGGGGGTTTGCTCGGGCAAGAAAAACAATAATACTTTTCTAATGGGATTGGCATTGTTGGACCTAAAAACGAGGGCCTTACGGGTTTCCAAGGTACACATAAATTCCCCTTTTAGGGGTTTGACTTCCAAAATTTTTTCATTTTTTAAAGAATGATAAAATTCTTTTTTCATATTTTGTTTGTGAGCTATGGCTACAGTGTGCTCCCTTTTTTTCTTGAATGTGCATGGGTTGGTGACTGTTATTTTTGGGTAGGAGGAAAAAAAAAAAAACGGCAATCACAGAGAGGGGGAAAAAAACCTATTGGTTTGCAAAAAAACCGAAAAACCACACAACAAAGGGGTTTTGCCGTGGAGCATTCCTATTGATCCTAGACGCTCGTCACAACCTGAGAGATAATTTACAAAAAGGCAAAAGAGGAAAGCTATCTCCCCCAGGCAGATCCCCAAGAAAATGGGAACCCCCCCAAAATGTAATGGCGGTTTTACAAGATGAAAAATGACAAGAAGAAAATAGTATGAGCAAACGCTGGGGCCAAAAAAAAAAAAAGAAAAAAAGGGCCCCTTTCAATCCCGAAACCCCCAAAAGCCCCTTTACTAATTCAAAACGCCTGGTCACAGACCTCTTCACCTAAAATTGTTTTTGGGGGAACAAAATCAAAAAAACGCCATGAAAAAACTGGGGAAAAAAAAAAAGTACAAAAACCCGTGGGAACTAAACTGAGAGGGCAAAACCCCGGGGGCCCAAAAAGGCCCCCCCAGATGCAGGCAAAAAGCAAAATATAGCACAAAAAAAAAAAAAGAAAAAAAGTTTATCTGTTGCAGGAGAGCAGACACGCCGCAGGCAAAGGGAAACAGGAATGAAGGATTCAGACCAGAACAATTTCACCGGAAACCCCTTGGGGGAAAGGGCTCCCTTTATAAGCCATCAGTAACACCGATTCCCCGTCCTACAACTTCATGGGGAAAACCCACCCCCTTGTAACCATAGAGGAAAACCTCTGTCAGAACCTCTCAACCCCCTTTACAAAGTCCCCCCCCAGGGGGGTCACCGAACCCTCTTTGGCAACCAGGTCGGTCAGGGGTTAGTTCTATGATACGCAGGATAAGTTCCCCCATGGATTCCAAGCAAAACACCAAGAATTGTTTCCTGACCCCAAAAAACCCTTCCCTTTAACCAAATTGGAGTTTCCGTCTAGAAAAACGAGAATCTAATTTTTTTCAACCACATCTCCGATTGCCCTAACCAAAACGGGTCAGGAGGCACAGCAAAAAGGAACCAGGGGTCAACAAACTTTTTAAAAAAGGAATTTTGGGGAAACTTTTTGGATTTAAAGTCCTGGAAGAAGCAAACGAAAAGAAAAGGTTAAAAACCCATGATCAAAAGGGGTCCAATAACCTGGCAAATTTAGGAGAGTACTCTATAGAATTTTTTTTGAGGACACCAGCCAAAGCCCCCAAACTTTAAAAAGAGGCCATCGCCTTGCGGTTAAAAAACGCTGGTTCCCCCTGAGAGAGGGACAACCTCCCAAACCGGCAAAACTGTTGCATACGTGCACAACAGAGAAAAACCCCTGGACAGACAGAAGCCCCGTGGTCCTGAAAAAATGAGGGTGAAACCCCCAGAATTAAGAAAAAAGACATCAAAGGGCAGAGCTCCCCTTTTTTTTAAAGGGAAAAAAACCCCAAAAGGCAAAAAGAGCCCGATCTGATCAGCGACACAAAGCTCTTGAAACCCCAATGTCTGTTTTTTTTTCCTTTTGCCATTGGTCTGGGTGAAATCCAGGAGAAAGAAAATTTAAAACACCCTTTTTTAGAAAAAAAAGTCCTCCAAATTGGAAAAAACAAACGGACCCTCTGTCAGACACAAGTTCCAGGAACCCCGTGTAAAAAAAACACGTGCTGAAGGAAAAGGGCACCAATTCAGGGGGAAGGCAATTGGAATGGCCAAAAAGGTATCATTTTTTGGAAAAACCCCTATCAAAAATTTACCCTGGTGTAATTCTTGAGAAACGAAGGGTTGAAAAAAAACCATAGGATGGGGGCCGGGGTCTTTGGGCACAGGCAAGGGAAAACAACAAACCAAAAAGCGGGAAGGGGTTGGGGAGCGGGAACCCGGGACTGCACAAATTCCGACATCAGGACAAGGTGGGCCCAAAAAAAGGGGAGAAACAAGTCTCTGGTACCAAAATTCCGGGATGCCCGCCAAGGGGGAAATAAAATCTCAGACATCACATCCTTCCCCCACTGGTCCGGGACAACAATTTTAAAAGGGGGCAGCACTCGGGCCTATCTCCTTTTTAACCCCCCTGGAAAAATCTCAAAGGGGGCGAGATGGGGGAAGAACTACCCCCCTCTTTCAAAAAAACAAAGGATCAGATAACTCAAAGTCCGAAGGGAAAAACTCCCGAAAAAGGCATCCCTTTAAAACATTCTTATGCAGGAAAAAGGGGAAACCACAAAATTAAAACTGGAAAAACGGCCCCCCCCTGGCCTGTCTGGATTGAGTCCTTGGGATTCCGATAGCCCAGATTCTTGGGGCCCTTTTAAGGAAACCACCTAGTTTGGCTCTCCGCCAATGTCCCACTCTTCAAAGCCCCCTTCGGGCCAAAAACCCCCCGATTCCCCAGTCATAATTTTTTTCATAGGAGAAAATTTTCGAGAAAAAAGGGCCCCAAAAGGGGTCTTTTAGAGGTCCCTGGATTTTTTTGGGACAAAAGCACCCCCCAATTTCAGGCATAAAATCCCCTGAAAGGCAGAAAACATCAGGCTGCGTTAGAACAGGAAGAAATGAATCTTGCTTTAAGTTCCCGAAATGCGGGGAAGGCCTCAGGAGGCAATTCACCTATCAGAAACCCCTTTTTGGTCAAATCATTTTAAGGGGTTTAACAATAGAGAAATTTTAAAAAAAATTTACGAAAAAAAATTGGGAAAAAACCCCCCCCCCCCCCCCCCCCCCCCAAAACTTAAGGCCCCCTTTAATAAGTTGGTTGGACCCAACACAGAGGGCCCGAACCTTGACCGGGCCAATTTTTAATACAGAGGGGGGCAAAAGAATCCGAAATGAACCTTGTACCCCAAAAAGAAATTTGACCCCTTAATACAGAGATTCTCCTCAAATCGGAAAAAGTTCGAACTGTTTTCACTGAGAGTCCCTCTTAAAAAAAATCAAGATACACCAAATAAACAATCAGAATTTGTCCAAAAAAATCCCTGAAAATGTCATTCATAAAAACGGGGCGGGGAAGAGCTTTGTGGCCAAAGGGCATCATGGACTCAAAAAGCCCTTCAGGGTTTTTTAATCCGTTTCCATTTTCCCCCCTTAAGCGAATAAGGGTTTTTCCCCCCCGAGGTCAAGTTGGAAACCAAGTACGTTTTTCCCCTGGAAAAAGGTCAGAAATAAAAGGGGAACGGGGTTTTTTTAAAATTTTACATAATATTGTTCAAGAGACGATAATCAATCAGGCCTTTTAAAGCCCCCCTTTTGGCCACAAAAAAAAACCCGGCACCTAAGGGTGAAGGGAGGTCTGATATCCCCCCCCAATGTTCCTTGATATAAAAAACCCATAGCGCCAGTTCAGGACAGACAAGTTAAAAAGGCGACCTTTGGAATTTACTACCGGCACAAATTTAATAGGCAGTTAGCTCCTAGGGGGGGGGCAAGGATGAGATTTACTTTCCTAAACACATCATAAAAACAATCAAAAATCAGGAACTCGAGCCTGGGGAGCAGGAAAAAACAGGGTGGGGGTTTTAAACATTGGCCCCAACGGGGGACAGACACAGTTTCCCAAAAAGGTTATGGACTGTAACAAAGGGAAACCCCGCCCCATAATGTCAGAGATTATACGAACCAAAAATTTTTTCAGCACTCCTGGTGATCGGGTTAACCCCCTTTTATCCCTGATTAAAAAAATGGGGTTTTTTTCCCCCCCAAAAAGGTAAACGATCCCCCGTAGGGGGAAAGACTTCTGTGGGGTATAAGGGGAAAACCCCCAAAAGTTTACAAAATCTAATCCATAAAAAAATAGTGCCCAGAATCAACAAACCCCGGCAGAAAATGAGGAAGAGGCATTCAGAGTGACATTAATAAAAAAAGTTGAATACCCCAAGGAAACCTGAGCGTGAAAACTTTCCCCCCTTGGGGAGACGAAATAGCTGAGAGGCTCCCCCGTAGAAACATAACCCATTGCGCTTTCGAAACTCATACGCTGTCCCCCGACCCCACTCTATCACACGATGGGTTTCAGAAGCGGTTCAAAGGGGAACACTATTCCAGATACTTCTCCGCTCCGCAAACGTTTTGTCAATTTGAATCGCAAAAACTTGAATCTTGGACCAGGGGGACGGGGGAAACCCCAAAAACCTTTACATTATTGCAGCCCCTTTTTGGAAAAGGGCGCCAAACGCGTCTTTTCCTTTGGTCAGGGCTGCCCCCCTAGGGCTCTGACTATAATCAGCGCTAAAGCCCCTGATTTAATAACAAGGTTTTTAGCTTGATCAGGCTTGGCTCATCGAAATTTAACCCCAAAGCCTGAAAAAATGCACAACATCATAAAAACAGGATCCCAGGTGTCGGAAAAAACCCAAAACATAGGATCGCCCTGCAGGAGGAGATGAAATTTTAAAAACCCCTGCGCGCTTCCCCGAGGACTTAGATTTTAAGGCAAAAAAATTTACAATTATTTTTAATTTTTTAAAAATTAGCTCGATCCCCTAAAAAAAATGCAGGAACCTGACTAACCACCACAACTAGAGGCAGCCGTGGAGCGTTCCTACGTTGGTCCTAGACGCCTCGTCACAGCCTGAGAAACTAACTACACCTAAAGATAGAAATAGGAAAGCTATCTGCCCGGAGCAGAACCCCAAAGATAATAGAAACCCCCCAAACATGTAATGGCGGTTAGACAAGATGAAATACTGACACAGAAAGAAAATAGTATGAGCAAACGCTGGGGCCCAAACTAACTAAATAGAAAAAGGATAGGAAGGGCACTTACTGCAATCCCAGAAAACCCTGAAAAGCACCAACTTTACTAATTTCAAAAACGCCTGAGATCACACGACCTCTTCCACCTAAATTAGTTCTCTGGTGTAACAAAATCAAAACAGCAGCCACTGAAAAAACTGGAAAAAGCAAAAGTACAAACATCAGTGGCTGAACTAAACTGAGGAGGGCAAAAGCCCCGGAGGGGACCCTGAAGGCCCCCACAGAAGTGCAGGACAAAATGCAAAAATATAGCACAAAAAACAAAAAGAAGAAAAAGTCTTATCTGTTAGCAGGAGATGCAGACACGACACAGCAGGCTACAAGGGAAACAGGAATGAAGGATTCAGACCAGAACAATTGATCACCGGCAACCCTGATGGGAAGGTGACTCCCTTATATAAGACCAGTCAGTAACACCTGATTCCCAGTCCTCACAATCTTCACTGGACAGACCAGCACCGCTTGTAACCACTAGAGGAAGCCTCTGCTCAGAACTCATCTCAAACCCATTCACAACACCTCCGCCTGTCCAGAAGAATATCGAGGGTGAAACCCAGAATTGCAGAAAAATGGAGACATCAAGGTGGCAGAGCTAGTTCTATTATTACGAACAAACTTAGCCAAAGGCAAAAAAGAGACCCAGTCATCTTGATCAGCAGACACAAAACAGCTCAAATAAGTCTCCAAGGTCTGGTTTGTTCTCTCGGTTTGTCCATTGGTCTGAGGATGAAAAGCAGAGGAGAAAGATAATTGAACACCAAGTTTAGAACAAAATGTCCTCCAAAATCTGGAAACAAACTGGACTCCTCTGTCAGACACAATGTTCTCCAGAATGCCATGTAACCAAAACACGTGCTGAAGGAACAAAGGCACCAATTCGTAGGAGGAAGGTAACTTAGGTAATGGCACAAGATGTATCATCTTGGAAAACCTATTACAGATTACCCAGATAACGGTCATTCTCTGAGAAACAGGGAGGTCGGAAATAAAATCCATAGAGATATGGGTCCATGGCCTCTTGGGCACAGGTAATGGCATTAACAAACCACTAGAGCGAGAGCAAGGCCTGGAGCGAGAGCAAGTCCCACAGGACTGCACAAATTCCCTGACGTCATGAGACAAAGTAGGCCACCAAAAGGACTGACTCACCAAGTCTCTGGTACCAAAAATCCCGGGATGACCAGCCAACGCGGAACAATGAATCTCAGACATCACACTCTCTTTCCACTGGTCTGGGACAAACAATTTCCCAATAGGGCAGCGCTCAGGTTTATCCTCCTGACACCCTTCCAGAGCCAGTCTCAAATTGGGCGAGATGGCGGAAAAACTACAACCCTCTTTCAAAATAACAGTAGGATCAAATAACTCAGGAGAGTCCGCAAAGAAACTCCTCGAGAGGGCATCCGCCTTAACATTCTTAGTGCCAGGAATAAAAGAAACCACAAAATTAAAACGTGTGAAAAACAAGGCCCACCTGGCCTGTCTAGGATTAAGTCGCTTGGCTGATTCGAGATAAACCAGGTTCTTATGGTCCGTGAGGACCACTACCTGATGTTTGGCTCCTTCCAGCCAATGTCTCCACTCTTCAAAGGCCCACTTCATGGCCAATAACTCCGATTACCCACGTCATAATTACGTTCAGTAGGAGAAAATTTTCGAGAGAAAAAGGCACAAGGGTTACTCTTAGAGTGTAGCGCCGGCGTCGGCGTCCCTGCCCTCTGCCAGGCAGGGACGCTGTTCCCCTCACCCCTCTGCTCCAGGTCCGGCGTCCTCCTGCCGCTCTGCTGGCGGCGCACGCTCCTTTCCTGCCACTGTGCTTAGGGCGCGCGCGCGGGCGCTGCCCTCCCTCTTAAAGGGGCCGCGCGTGTCGTCCTAAGGAGTCCCCGGCCAATGGCCGGAGGACTTCACCTTATATAAGGCCCCTCCTCCAAAATGGAGGTGCCCGAGCAATGTTGTTGCACTGTTCACTACTCTGCTTCAGTCCTCAGGGTCTTTGCCAGATACCTGTCTGATTCCTGCCAGGTTCTGTCTGTTACCCGCCTGCTATCCTACCTGGAGGCTCTACCGTCACGTACCGTGATCTTCTGCTATTCCTGTGGCTCTCGCCCGCTCACCTGGGAGCGCTCATCTGTTACCTGCCTGCTAGCTCACCTGGGAGGCTCATCTGTTACCTGCCTGCTGGCCTACCTGGAGGCTCTGCCGTCACGTACCGTGATCTTCTGCTATTCCAGTGACTCTCGCCCGCTCACCTGGGAGCGCTCATCTGTTACCTGCCTGCTAGCACACCTGGGGCACTCATCTGTTACCTGCCTGCTAGCCTACCTGGAGGCTCAGCCATCACAGGTCGTATCTACCTTCTTCCAGAGACTGCCCCGGTCACTTGCCGTGACCTCCTGCCCACTCCTCCAGAGACTGCCCCGGTCACTTGCCGTGACCTCCTGCCCACTCCTCCAGAGACTGCCCCGGTCACTTGCCGTGACCTCCTGCCCACTCATCCAGGGACTGCCCGGTCACTTGCCGTGACCTCCTGCCCACTCATCCAGAGACTGCCTCGGTCACTTGCCGCGACTTCCTGCCCGTTCATCTAGAGACTACCCCAGTTATCTGCTGTGACTACCTGCCCGTCCACCCTGGTCGCCACCCGCTCTCTTACAAGGTCCGCCCCTTTGTATAGTAGCTCAGAGGTTCCGCCTCCCAGACCCGTTACATAGAGGTCTCTGGATCTCTTTGGGACAAAACGGCACCTGCCCCAATTTCAGAGGCATCAACCTCCACCTGAAATGGTAGAGAAACATCAGGCTGCCGTAGAACAGGAGCAGAAGTGAATCTCTGCTTAAGTTCCTGAAACGCAGAAACTGCCTCAGGAGGCCAATTCACCACATCAGAACCCTTTTTGGTCAAATCAGTCAATGGTTTAACAATACCGGAGAAATTACCAATAAATTTACGATAAAAATTGGCAAAACCCAAAAATCTCTGAAGAGCCTTTAATGAAGTAGGTTGGACCCAATCACAGATGGCCTGAACCTTGACCGGGTCCATTTCAATAAACAGAGACAAAATGAATCCCAGAAATGAGACCTTCTGTACGCCAAAAAGACACTTTGATCCCTTCACATACAGTGCATTCTCTCTCAAAATCTGGAACACAGTCCGAACATGTTTCACATGAGAGTCCCAGTAATTGGAAAAAATCAAGATATCATCCAAATAAACAATCAGAAATTTATCCACAAAATCTCTGAAAATGTCATTCATGAAGGATTGGAAGACGGAAGGAGCATTAGTGAGCCCAAAGGGCATCACTAGGTACTCAAAATGCCCCTCTGGGGTATTAAACGCCATCTTCCATTCATCCCCGTGCTTAATGCGAATAAGGTTATACGCCCCCTGAGGTCAAGCTTGGTAAACCAACTAGTACTTTTCACTCTGGAAAACAGGTCAGAAATCAAGGGTAACGGATATTGATACTTCACAGTGATCTTATTCAAGAGACGATAATCAATACACGGCCTCAATGAACCATCCTTTTTGGCTACAAAGAAAAAAACGGCGCCCAAGGGTGAAGAGGATGGTCTGATATGACCCTTCTCCAATGACTTCTTGATATAAGATCGCATAGCATCGTGTTCAGGTATAGACAAGTTAAAAAGGCGACCTTTAGGAAATTTACCACCAGGCACTAATTCAATAGCGCAATCATAGCTCCTGTGAGGGGGCAAGGATGCGGATTTACTTTCACTAAACACATCCGAAAAATCAGTCTAAAAGTCAGGAACATCCTGTGACTGGGGAGAGGCAGAAAAAACAGGAGTGTCAGCATTAACACATTGGCAGCCCCAACTGGTCACAGACACAGATTTCCAATCCAAAACAGGATTATGAGACTGTAACCAAAGGAAACCTAGTACAATAATGTCATGCAGATTATGTAGTACCAGAAATTTGCAACTCTTCTGATGATCAGGTTCAACCCTCATTATCACCTGAGTAGAAAACTGGGGTTTATTCTCTGCCAAAGGGGTAGAATCAATGCCCAGTAGGGGAATAGACTTCCGCAGGGGTATCATGGGAAATCCACAACGTTTGGCAAAGTCAAAATCCATCAGGTTAATAGCTGCTCCAGAATCAACAAAAGCCTGAGCAGAAAATGTGGACAGGGAGCAAATCAGGGTAACAGTCAACAGAAATTTAGTCTGAACACTACCCAAGACAACTGAGCGTTCAAAACGTCTTCCCCGCTTAGGGCAGACTGAAATAGCATGAGAGGCGTCACCACAGCAGAAACATAACCCATTGCGCTTTCGAAACTCATG
Organism: Oophaga sylvatica; assembly: GCA_033576555.1. Lineage (NCBI taxonomy): Eukaryota > Metazoa > Chordata > Amphibia > Anura > Dendrobatidae > Oophaga > Oophaga sylvatica. The sequence continues at coordinate 82,348 of JARQOD010001549.1, read as the reverse complement.
ACGCTGTGCCCCAGAAGTCACTCCATAGCACTGCATGGGCTCAGAAGCTGGTTCACAAGGCAACACTATCCCACGCATACCTCTGCGCTCACGCAAACATCTGTCATTTTGAATAGCCAATGACATAGAATCATTGAGACCAGAGGGAGCAGGGAATCCCAAAATAACATCCTTTACATTCTCTGACAGCCCCTTCCGAAAAAGGGCTGCCAAAGCATCATCATTCCATTTGGTCAGGACTGCCCACTTTTGGAATTTCTGACAGTACAACTCAGCGTCTTCAAGACCCTGATTTAATGCCAACAAGGTTTTTTCAGCTTGATCAGTGACATTAGGTTCATCGTACAATAACCCCAGAGCCAGAAAAAATACATCAATATCATTCAAAACAGGATCCTCAGGTGTCAGGGAAAAAGCCCAATCCTGAGGGTCGCCGCGCAGGAGAGAGATGACAATTTGAACCTGCTGTGCTGCGTTCCCTGAGGACTTAGGCTTTAAGGCAAAAAACAACTTACAGTTATTTTTGAAATTCAGAAATTTAGCCCGATCCCCCAAAAACAAATCTGGCATAGGAATCCTAGGTTCCACAACCGGCAACCCAGAAAGATAGGTAGCAATACTCCGAACCTCAGTGGCAAGCTGATCCACACGGCCAGACAACTGTGCAAGCTCCATTTAGAGAGAGAAAAAAAAATCTCCTCAGCACCCAGAGAAAAAGAGGGAAAAAATGCCACAAACAGGAAAAAAAATAAAAATCTCTGACAACTTTTTTTTTTCTTTCCACACTATTTTTCCCTTCTGTGAGTACCATATAATTTTCAGTATGGCCGGTAATACTGTTATGTTTAGGTAGCTGAGAAAAAACAAAAACGGCAATACACCAGAGAGGCTGGAACCTATTGGATTGCAGTAACCTGAACTAACCACACAACTAGAGGTAGCCGTGGAGCATTCCTACGTTGATCCTAGACGCCTCGTCACAGCCTGAGAGATAACTACACTTAAAAGCAGAAAGAGGAAAGCTATCTGCCCCGGAGCAGATCCCCAAAGAAAATAGGAAGCCCCCAAACATGTAATGGTGGTTAGACAAGAAGAAGCACGGACACAGACAGAAAATAGAATGAGCAAACGCTGGGGCCCAATCTGTCTAGACAGAAAAGTACAGGAAAGGATTCTTACTGCAATCCAAAAAAACCCTAAAAAATACCAACTCTTCTGATTGCAAAAACACCTGAGATCACACGATCTCACCACCTAAATCAGAACTCTGGTGTAACAAAACTAAGCCGCAGCCACTGAAAAAACAGGAAAAAACAAATGAACAAATAACAGTGGCTACAGATAAACTGAGAGGAGCACATGCCCCAGAAGGGGACCTGGCTGACCTCCACAAAAGTGCAGAGAACTATGCAAAAAGCAAGCACAAAAATAAAAGCAGAAAATATCTTATCTGAAAGCAGAAGATGCAGGCAAGACTCAGCAAACTAACAAATGAACCAGGAACCACAACTGAGACAAGAAAAATTGATCACCGGCAACCATCATGGGAGGTAACCTCCCTTATATAAGACAAGTCAGCGATCCCAGATTGCCATTCCTCACTGAAAGGTTCAGTACTGTCTGTAACCACCAGAGGGAGCCTTTGCTCAGAAACCATCCCTAGCACATTCATAACAGGTGACTCTAGGTTTAGCACCTGTTCACATTGGGTCTGTTTTTGGATGTGCCAGTCGGTTTTTTGATATATAGTTATTTTTACAAGGACACCAAATATGCTGAATTGTGAGGTTTATTATTTAATCTGCCACCGATGTACGTGGGTGAGATGTGTCTGAGGATGTGAACACGGTTCTCTGTATAAGCGATAGCAGATAGCGTTAACTCATGCCTACTATTCCTAATGAGCTGCACGTGATTAGTCCAGAAGGATGATGCAGTGATGAATTCAACAGGTTTTATTCACAGTACCTTGATGAGATGAGGTGAGGTGAGGTGAGATCTCAGGAATGATGAAGAGAGGTAGGAATTAGTACTGCAAGTTAGAATCACGAAGTTAGAGGTAACAAGAGAATCATTTCTCCAGTCCTGAAGCATGTGTTGTCCAAGATGGCACTGACAAAGAAGAAGGAAGTGAGACAAAGATAGGAGGAGTTGCAGAAAGATAGGTATTATGTGTAAAGCCAGTAAGAATACATAAACAACATAACATAACAACGGCCAATAGATGGCAGCAAAGTACACAAATACAATAGATGGAATTAAACCATATATATCAGATAATGTCCTATAATGGCTGAAAGTCATGCAAAAGATTAGCTAACAGGACATTATTTTTTTTTAAAAGTGCATTAAACATGACATTTTTGTAATTGGTTTTCATTTTTTTTTAGTAATTTTATAAGATAAAAAATCTTTCTTATGTTTTTCCTCTTGAATACAGGTACATAGAAATACACTGCGATGTACAGATGTATACAGTATCTCGATGTACCAGTAAAATGTTACTGTTTGCTCAGCGGGCTGCAATGCAGGTTCAAGAATAGAAAATTTGTCCCATGATGTCTGTGAAGCCTGTGGCTCATAGTTTTAGCTGCTGCCTGCAATGATAAAAGTTGTGATGTCGATTACTGGGAAGACCATATGGTAAGAAGAGAAAATAAAATTTTTGTAATTGTTTTTCATTATTATTTTTTAGTAGTTTTATAAGAACAAAAAAGTGCCTTTTCACTCCTAGAATACAGGTACATAACAGTATATTTCTATGTACAAATGTATCTCTATGTACCAGTATGATCTGTCTGTGGGTTCACTGCCTGCAATGTACCTTCAAGTATATTAAATTCTCCTATGCTTACCAATGCACTCTGTGGCTCATAGCTTTATCTCCTGCCTGCTGTGATGATAGAGGTTGTGGGTTCAAGTCCTGTGGGTGTGGAATCAAAGGGGAATTGTTTATTTAACTAATTGTGTGTGCAGAGAGATGCTGGCCTCGCCCTTGAGGAGGAAGACGCAATGGAAATCAGGACAAAGCCTTGATGAGCTCATGATAGCGAAACTTAACTCTCAAATCGGTACTGTTGGGAGCTTTGGTAACAGTTAAGGTACTGCCACACTAAGCTATCCCGCTAGCGATCTCGTTAGCGTTGCATACTAATGAGATCGCTAGCGGGATTGTTTCTATATCGCTAAATGCTACCGCATTTAGCGATATAGTTCCCGACGCTATCGCCGTTAGCGATCTTCTTAACGACTTTAGCGGTACAAAAGTACCGCTAAATCGCTAAGAAAAGGTGCCACACAGCGATAAGATACTTACCCAGCGGGAGCGCCGACGAGAAAATAGGGTCCGGAACGATTCCAGCGACGAGCGAGATCACAGCAGGAAGCTCGTCGCTGGAAGCTGCCGCACTGAACAACATCGCTAACGGGATCGCTAAATAGTGACGTTTTTTAGCGATCCCGTTAGCGATATTGTTTAGTGTGGCATACCCTTTATAATGTACAACAATACAGAAGTATCTAAACTGGTAAGGCTGTGTTTATATTGCGTTTGGACAGTCCGTTAGACGCGGTGTAACGCAGTCCGTTAACGCTGCCATTCACCTCCATTGTTGGGCGCATCGCAACGCATGGGGTAAAGCAGCATGCGTTCGCGACGTGCCCTCATTCAGTGACAGAGCCTCAGACGCGGCCTGCAGCATCAGGGCTCTGTCACCGCTAGCGCACAGATGAATCATCTGTGCTAGCACACTGCGCTAGCGGGTATAGCATAACACGATCGCGTTATGCTATATCGTTACCAGCCCGTCAACGCTATGTGTTGAACGGGCTGGTAAAACGCAGTGTGAACCTAGCATAAATGTTCAAGTTCAACAATGTTACGAAAGTAAAAACAAATAAATACAAAATCTCAGCAAGAACAACACAAAGAAACTGAACAAATTTGGAATCACCATCTCCATAATAAACTCAACTACAAAACTAGCATCCGTAGTGAATGTTGTAAAGAAAATCAACAAAAACAGAATTCCTGTGTTTTTGTCACTGCATCTTAAAACAATTGATAAAAATGATCAAAAAGGCACATGAATACAAGAATTAGGCCGGCGTCACACTGGCGACAGAATCGGACGACTGCAATACGATGAAATATCGTATTGCAGTCTGCCCTATGTTAATCTATGGAGCAGCTCCTAGTATCAGATTTTTTGTGGTCCGTTTTAAACGTCCGTGTGCAATCGCAGCATACTGCGATTGTCACCGATTGTGGGTCGACTATCGCCAATGCAAGTCTATGGGAGCGATGAAAAATCTGATTACAAACGGACCACACTGTGTGACTTGCGATTAAATCGCATCGGTGTCCTTTAGAAAAGCCAGCAATTCATCCCCGGCTATACTGTAAAATCACACTGACAGCTTTAATAAAGAATAGAAAGAATAGATATACACACTAGTGTTGAGCGATACGATACCGCAAGTATCGGGTATCGGCCGATATTAGCTCTATCGGACTTTCGATACTTAGTTCCGATATTTTCGTCATATCGGATACCGGAATCGGGATTGTCACTGTCACTGTCAGTGTCCGTCGGTCGGGTCTGTCACTGTCAGTGTCCGTCGGTCGGGTCTGTCAGGAGTCAGCGGCACTTACCTGGCAGAAGATCTCCGGCGGTCACGGGCTGGACTGCTTGATGGCCGCCATCATCTTTCCCCGGTGGTCACATGCAGTTTCTCGCGATAACTGCAGGGACTGCTGGGTAATCCCGGCCGTAAAGCAGTCAGTCCGATGACGTCACCGCCGGGGAAGCAGGTAATCAGCTGTGCTGCGCCGGGATGTCAGGCTCTGCCTGTCATTGCGATGTAGCAGAGCTGGATCGTCGTGGGACCCTCGTTACTATGGACTGCGTCGGATAGGTGGTATACTGTTGGTTTGTTTTTTTTCTTTTTTTACAGGAGATCGATGGCGTCGCAGGAATGAGTGTATAATAAAAGAAATGAAAACTGTGTTGTCTTTTTTATTTCAGTAAAATACTTTTTTCTTGCTGTGTCTTTTTTTTTTATACATTTAAAAACTTTGGGATTAATAATGGATCGGTGTCTTATTGACACCTCTCCATTATTAACCGGGCTTATTCTCACCGTGCAATCAACGGTGACATTAACCCCTTATTACCCCGCTTGCCACCGCTACAGGGCAGTGGGAAGAGCCGGGTAAAGTGCCACAATTGGCACATCTTTTGATGCGCCAAATGTGGGGCTGCTGTAGCCTGGTATTATCAGGCTGTTGAGGGCCAAAATCCATGGGCCTTGACAGTCTTTTAATACCAGGCCGCAGCAGTCTGCATTTTACTTGGCTGGTTAACAAAAATAGGGGGACCCCTACGCCGTTTTTTTTTTTCGAGGGGATCCCCTATTTTTGTTAACCAGCCAAGCTAAGCAGACTGCTGTGGCCTGGTATTATCAGGCTGGCAAGGTCCATGGATATTGGATCCTTACCAGCCTGAAAAACCAGGCCTCAGCAGTCTGCTTCATCTGGCTGGTTAACAAAAATAGGGGGGACCCCACGCCAAATTTTTTTCGAGGGGATCCCCTATTTTTGTTAATCAGCCAAGATATGCAGACTGCTGTGGCCTGGTATTATCAGGCTGGCAAGCAGGGTCGGACTGAGGCACCGGGACACCGGAGAAACCTACGGTGGGCCCCAGCTCCTGCGTGGTGGGCCCTGATTTGAAAGGATAGGTAGCAGGGCAGAGGGGGTGGTGGCCCCGGGGCCCGCGCTCTGAGGGGGCCCACCCGGAGCTACGATACAGTTACATTCTGCGGCAGAGCAGGGAGAATCGCTCTCCCTGCTCTGCCGCCCGGAAGCTATGGGGCCTGAACAGGCGTTGGGGGGGCCCGGTCCAGCAGTGGGCCCCCCACCCGTCATCGTAGGGTCAGCTGTATCGGCATCCAGCCGATAAAGCTGACCGCATGGAGAGAGAAGGAGCGAGCGCTCCTACTCTCCCATAATCCCCCTCTCAGCGTATGACAGCGGGCGCAATAACATCACCTGCCGGCGCCCGCTGTCAGACGCTGAGAGGAGAACAGTGAGCAGCACAGGAGCCGGGAGGTGAGTTTTTTTTTTAATTTTTTTTTTAATGGGGGTGAAGTCGAGTCCTGGCTGGAGAAGTCGTCATGTCGGTGTGGGCCAGATGGAAAAGACATGAAAAGTGAACAATTCCATTAGAAAGAACATCAGCGGTAAGTCATTATCTGTACCTGTGTGTAGCCCAGCTACGCAGGCACACATAAAATCCAGGAGAATGCACAGGAAGGTAACCACAAAAGCTTGCTATTCATGCACTTCACTTACAATTTCAGACACACCCACTAGGGGTATAGGAGGTGGTGACACGTAGCAGAGTCAGTCTGTTTCCTGTCTGAGAAGAGCTCAGATCAGTCAGATAGTTTCCTGTCTTCAGACAGTGCAGTTCTGTGCCAGTTCAGTCTGGACTAGGAGAGAGGACTGAATCCTCGCAGAGCTAGCGTAGCTCACCTGACAAAGAAGTGGAGGCTAGTACGGGTGAAGTGTATCATCCTAGCCTAGTCAGAGCTACCCTTAATCAGTACCTCAGTAGAAGCTGAAGCAAGGAGGAAACTGAGAGCTGCTCAGCGAGCTCGGGAGAAAGCTGACTATTTCCATCGAAAGCTGCAAGTGCTTATGCAAAGAGCAGAAGCAGGGCGAAGGACGCAGTGGAGAAGATAGAGAAGTGCTACAGGTATTGGATTACCTGCACTAAATTGCCGGACACCGGGGTCCGAAGCGTTGCTACAGTTTCAAGCTTAGTAACAAGAACACGGAGGCATCTGGACTACAGGTCGCAGAGAGCAGCCCTAAGTGTCAATACGTAACCGGAGACAGGGAAAACAGGAGTCTAGCCTGATCAGCAAATATAGACTTAGTTTTCACCACTTAGAAGTTTCCACCACAACGTTGGCCGGGCAGTACAGCTATTGAGAAAGCTGGAGATTCAGAGTTAACTTCGCTTCAGGCAAGTTGGACTCACCTACATTCGAAGTAAAGGAGGCCTCTAACCTGCTCAGCGGTTACCCGAATGTGCATTCTCCACCCCGACCAGCTCCCCGGGATCTACGTGAACCATCTACCAGTAAAAGGTATGAAAAGAAGCTATTTCGTGTGTGACTGAATTATTATCTATACCCTGCATCATCATCACCATAGACTTCCAGGGACCCGTCTCACCTGTGGGAGACTACCACCCAGCTGCCCCCATAACATCCCCTGTGAAAGTCCTTATAGCAGCGCTGGTTCAATTAACCAGATACCACAGGTGGCGTCACGAACTACCTATCCTAAATATCCCCTGTAAATATTCCCCATTGGATGAGCGCCCAGGGCCACGGACCGAGCCACCGCTACCAGTGACAACTCCCATAGATTTCCATGGGCTCGGCTCCGAGTACCCCATTGCCCTGGTACTAAGTGCGACTCAATCTTTGGCGTCACGAACAGGATGCGAAACTTGCAATTGTGAGTCCTGTTGAACTGTTTGGTGAAAAAGACTGTTTGCTGTGTTTGGCGCCAAATTCCGCCATTTTACCGCCATGTTCGCGCCCTCAGGCGCTGGTGAAGAAGGGGGGCGTACCTAAAATAACGCGCAGTTTCCTGGACACGCCCCCAACCTGCACCCCAATCTGCAGCGCGAGCCGCATTGCAAACTGCATCGCAATCTGCATCGCAAAGCCTCATCACAAACTGCATCGCAATCCGCATCGCAAACTGCATCACAATCTGCATTGCAATCCGCATCGCAAACTGCATCACAATCTGCATTGCAATCCGCATCGCAAACTGCATTGCCATCCGCATCGCCAACTGCATCCCAAGATACCGCGGCATCATCAGAACGCCAGCGACAAAGGTCCTGTCTCCACCGCTGCAGCCTGTGAAAGAGGTAGGCTCAGATTAACCAAGGGGGCATCAATATGTCGCAGCAACCAGCAGACGGAGCGGCCCCCGCCGGTGGCCCCAATAACCCACCGCTTGGCGTCGTACCGCAGGATGGGGGTGCAGGCCCCTCACCTGGCCCGGTGGTCCCGCTAATGCCGCTAACCCTCCCATACATGCCTGGAGCGAAGTGGCTCCCCCAGTACAGCGGCGAGCCAAGCACCCTGCCAGGATTTAAACGGAAGATATGTAGTATTTTAGATATGTACTCAATGACTGAAAAGCAAAAAGCTGCTGTGGTAATAGGACAGTTAGCTGGTGCGGCTGAGAGAGAAGTAGAGACTTGGCCCATTGCAGACCAGGAGTCGGTACCTGCGATACTCTTAAAGCTACAGGCCATCTTCGAGGACCACACAGAAACGGATCTCCGGATGGCATTTTATCAGTGCTTCCAGGGACCGGGTGACAGTATTAGGGACTACGCCTGCCGACTACAGGGGGCCCTGCGAGCTCTCAAACAGGCTAACCCCCCAAGTCCCATTGATGATATGTATTCCATATATTCAAAGTATATTCACATATATGTATTCACAGTTCACAGTTCGATAGATCTCACTTGCTAAAAAACCTTGTGCTCACATATTTCTAGGCCAGCTATAATCAGTCGTTTTAAAGAAATCTGGCCTTCATAAAGGAACAAATGCATGAAGTACAAAATGTCCTATTAGATATCTGTTGTTTACATTATAGTTATGCAAGGCAACTAGGTCACAAGAATATAAACAATAATTCTGCAACTTCAGCTCTTTTAATCATGATTATCATAATTATCATCATTTTACACTAGAACAGCCAATAATCTAGCAGCTTTTAATTGTATGTTAATTGACTAACCAGCCCCTTTTTGTAAATGTATAAAAACTTGAAACAATAATAAATGTATGTCTTTGACAAACTTTTATACTGACACTTTCGTGTGGACAGTCCTCATTTCGTTCTGAGCGCTCAAAAAGACATTATATAGAGATTTGGACATGGCAAGCAGCAAACACAGGATATTTTTATCCTAATTAAATTTCCATATCAGTTGGCGCCCAACGTGGGGCATTGGACGAAACGCACGAGGACTCGGCCGACCGGAGAGACGGGGGTGTTGGCCCTGGCCTTGGCACACGGGACGGAGACTGCAGCTCCATCAGTAAGGTAAGAAAACTTTGTCATCTTACCTGAATGTTCCCTGTGCCTAGTCCTAGCCTACACTTCCAGCCGGTCGGACGTGGTCATCACCGCATTCCCAGGTTGTGTAAAAAGTCCATACCCTTATCCAAAAGCCCTGGATATAAGCCGAGTTGGTTGCTGCTGTGCTGTATATGTTTCATGTTTTATGTGAACCGGGAGAAAGTTGGAACGGTGACTGTGTTTTTGCTTGCTGATCTCTGGGGGCTGTATAGCAAAAGACAATTGCTGCATAAGTTCCCGCAGTAAACTTTCACGCACCGGGAGGCCATCCCAGTCAAATCAGACGTGGAGGGCGGGAGCTTTGTTTTGGATAAGTCCACGCAGATATTCTTCACACATTGGAGGGAGGTTATCCCAAAAAATCCAGTTGTGGAAGCGAGGGCTTTGTTCGGTTAAGTTTCTGCAGTAAACTTTCACGCACTGGGAGGCCATCCCAGTCAAATCAGACGTGAAGGGCAGAAGCTTTGTTTTGGATAAGTTCTCACAATAATTGTCCATGCACCGGGAGGCCATCCCAGTCAAATCAGACGTGGATAGTGAGAATTTTGATGAAGGCTATTGCAGATTACTGTGACCGGCGCACCGGCCAGGGCTACGGTACAGAGCGATAGAACCTTGAGCTTCGCCGCGCTCAGTGCAATTGGTGAGTTATCAGTTACCAGAGCAGCTTGTATGTGTCACAGATCATCAAAAGAGGGATTCGTATTCTCCCGGGTGTCTGTCTCATTGTCTGTATCAGGTACTGTCGCTTTAAATCACATCTCCGTGCGCTCTGTCAGTAACTCATTCAGAGCAGTGTGCTGGCTGCAGCAGCGAGAAAACCCCTTTGACCCCCCCTCCTCTGCTAATCACGTTATCAGGCATTCTGTTTCTTGGCTTTGATTTTTATTTTTTTAAGCTAGTTTTTTTGGCTACAGGTTTTAATGTGAAAATTCTCAGGCATTCAGACTGAACTACATTCATTTTTTTGCTATTCTGAGGAATAATAATAATTTTTTTTTTTTTTTTGTTACGTAATTTCAGTGCCTATAGAGACAGCAAGCAGAGATATAAGGAAGGGAGGGGGGAAGCAGCCAGCTGACATTCCAGAGATTTTTAATTAGCTGTTTTAGTAACAAGGGTTGTTTTTCAGAGTTTTATGATTAATACGGTTTTTCTTTTCTCCCCTTTTTGGTGAATTTATTTTTTGTTTTGTTTACTTTTTCTAGAGTTTTTTACTAAATCTAACTTTTTGTTTTTTAAAAAAAAAAAAAAAATTTTCTTTTAAGTACATTTTTAAATGATTTTGGAGAGATTTTTTTTTTTTTCTCTAAGCAATTTATTTTAGAGCTTTATTTCTCCAGCCATTTTTTTTTCTACAAGCTTGCCTTAGAACAAGGTCACATAGATAAGGAGAATTACAGGCTGTGGGAGAGATCAGACACAAACTACGCATTTTTTTTAAAAAATGGGGAACAAGATGGGCAAGCAGGAGAGTCTTATGCTCCCTGGAGAGAAAACTGCCCCCCAGCTGGTAGCTGAACAAGAAGGAGTAAAGTATGTAAAAAATTACAGACAGCTCATGAAAGTGTGTGAAATCCATAAGAAGGGCAGACTCCAAGCTGCGGAATGGCAGGATGTATTGAAAAATAGAAAAGGGAAGCTAGTAGATTCAAAGTTGCTGACTGATGCATCCATGGTACAGGGACACTTGTGCAACATGCGGTGCCTCCCACCTCTCCCTACTGGGAGACGGCATCATAGCTCCAGCCATGCCCTCCCAGGCTGCAGGAAGCGGGGAAGATCTTTCTCCTCCTTCCTCCTCCTCTCAGGCACACCTCCCTTCTTTTCCTTTTTTTTCCTGCTTCGTTACCAGCTGGGCCAACGACCAACCAGAGCAATGCTGTATCCCTGTATCCAGTGCTTACAGCACAGGGCAACTTGTCTATCCCAAGCACAGTCCAGACACTGCCACTCATGATTTCCGGAGAAGAAAGTGCAAATCTCCCTACACAAAACGCTACATGTAGCCCCCAGACACAACAGTCCACTGCTACGGCTTCACAGGGGAGTGGTATAGCTACAGGGCTGCTAGCATGGAACCATGACACTGATCCACCGCAGCCTCAGCAAGGAAGTGGGAAATCCCCATGCAGCAAGACAACTTTAAAGCCCAAATCTCACCCAGTGTATGCACCAAGTACACCATGTCACTTCTTATCTGATGAAGATGAAGATGCAACGTCACACATGCTGCCCAATACTAGGGAAGAAAACACACAATTACCAATAGAGCAGGGACAGGTAGAGGCACCATCCTATGAGCCCTTCATCCTAAGCCAGGTGATCAGTATGCTGCCAGACCCAGGGATACACCCCATGCTATTTTGCCAAAAAATGCAGCAGATCCAGCAAACGTATACAGCAGCCTGGATTGATCTCTGGAGCGAAATGGAAATAAAAGCAGGTGATGCATTCTGGCCAATTATGAGAGAACACTTCAAGCATCCAGCAGAGTTAGATGCGTATGCCTGGGAGACAGGACCAAAGCTAATTGAGCAACTCAGAGAATGGGCCAAAAGCAGACTGACAGGACAAACTCTCAGCCTACATGTCACAAGTCAAGACAAGACAGAGTCTGTGGAGAAGTTCCAGGACAGAGTAATGCAAGTGTTTCAAGATTTGGGCCTCATTACCCATGATCAGACACACAGACGGATGTTGGCACAGGCTTTTGTGCATGGACTGAGAGAACCAATCAGGAAACCACTGGTAGCAGCCAGGCCTGAGTACACGTCAATAGCAATGGACACCCTGCTCACAGTAGCAAAAAGGATTGAGTCCCGCCGGGACAGAAGGAATGTCAAGTGTTACAACTGTGGCAAGCTTGGTCATTTCCGGAACAAGTGCAGAACACTGACTTCACCCAGAAAAAGAAGAAACACAGAAAGCAGTGAAGAACCCCGTCCATAGGACAAGAGCACACCAAGTCCACAAGGAACCCCACCAGTGGGACCAATATCCTGAGAGTGGATGGCGTAGTCATATCTTTTCTTGTGGAACTCCGCAACCTCACCTACCTATCAGAATCTTCTGCTTCCTGCATGGGAATTGATGGTCAAGTCAGATATTTCCAGATTATGAAGCCCCTGAGCGTGTGGACTCAGCCAGAACACTCCATCATGTCCCAGTTTGTTGTGTAAAAAACCTGCACCCTCAACCTATTGGGAGTGGACCTACTGCAGAAGCTGAAAGCGACCAGAGTGTTCCAGGAAGATGGGACCATGACACTTTCTTCACCCCTGACCCAAGAAGAAACAGGAACCTCAAACAACCACACTGCAGACCTATCACAGGAGGTGCTGGACATAGTACCAGAAAAGCCACTCCATCACCCAGAGTCAAGATGTCTCTGACCAACTGAAGGTCTAAGTGAACTCGCCTAAGAAGACGGTCTGAGAACTTTGACATTGGCCAGGATATTCAACTCAAGAAGGACTCTACTCGCTTCATGGAATGGCAACACCTCATCCAGCTCTAACGCCAGAGGTTCATCTTTTGCAAGCACCAGGAGGTGCCCCCTGCAATCAACCAGTTCACCCAGGCCCTAGACCGGCAAAAGGCCACTCAGCTCTTCAGACTTGTGCACAAATATTGACCTGAGACCGAGCTGGAGAAAAAGAAACTACTGATGGCCCGTGCTGAGAGAAAAGCAGCCGTTTAAGGAGACGTCCCAACAAGAAGACCCCCTGTGACCAGAGCAGGTGCTAACACAGTGACTGTCTTGGTGGAGAACAAGAAAGCCAGCTGGTCGTCATCTCTCATGATGTGGATCCTAGTAGACGGCTTGTTTTCCCGCCAGCTCTGCACCAGCAGATGGGAGTCCCCTGCCGCATACTGAAGGACAAGGCCAAACTGGGCTGCCTCGTCCATCGGAATCAATCCCAGCTTTCCATAGTGAAGAAAAAGACTGTAAACCCCACTGAGTTCAGAATGGTGCAAGGCCTGGAGGCCGCGAAAGAGGCTACGGTATTTGAAACCCCAACAGTGCTGAACCATCACACTCTGCTCTCAAGAGTCCCAGTCACCGCAACGGTATTCACGGTGATCAACCTGGCCAGTACCTTCTTCAGTGTTTCCCCTCCACCTGGAGGCCTGCTTTCACGCACCAGTGCAGTGCATATGGACAGTGTTGTCTCAAGATGCTCAAAACAAGCCCTTCAAGTTTCACCAAGACAATGTCCTCCATCCTCGTCAACTGGATTGCAGAATATGCAAGAGTCACTCTTCTACAACACGTGGATGACCTTCTATTTTGTGTGGTTGACATCAACACCTGCACAGTCTATTCCTTGTCTCTCCTACTCTACCTGGAAGAACAGCAACGCAAGGTCTGGAAGAACAAAGTCCAGTGATGCCAGAAGCAAGTTACATCCCTGGGACACTGTATTGCCCACAAGACGAAACACATGTCAAAAGACTGGAAGACCACTGTGGAGAAGATGGCTCCCCCAACAACTCCAAGAATGCTGCAGGCCTTCCCTGGTCTAGTGTCGTATTGCAGAACCTGGATCCCTGATGCCTCAGTCCTAATGCAGCCTCTGTGCGCTTGCATCAACGCAACCCCGCTCCTTCCATCAGACGCAGCCTTCAACCCATTCAGGAGATTGGAAGAACTCCACAGTCTCAGCGCCAATACCAGGCCTACCTGACTATGAAAAGTCTTTCCGTCTACCTGATGGAAGAAAGAAGATCATGCTACTGGAGTCCTGGCACGGATTCAGGGGGGAAAACAGAGACTTTTGGCTGCCTCTCAGCCCGCTTGGATCCAGTTGCAAGAAGAGCACCCTCCTGCCTGATGGCAGTATCTGCAGCACACACCCTCCTGGACAAGGTTGCTGAAATCACTCTTGGACAGCCACTGGAAACTCTCACTCCACATGACATCTTGGCAATCTTCAATCAAGCTCAACCAACAGTAATCTCTCCACCGCCAGGCATCTTTGTGGTGCCTCTATTGCCTTTGTCTCATAATGTCACCGTCTCCAGACCTACAGTCCTCAGCCCGGCCACTCTACTCCCACTCCCAAGGGGGGATACTTGGATGGCTCCAGAAGAAGTTTCAACACAGGAAGTGCAGTGACCAGCAATCAAGAAATCCTGTGGTCCAGAAGTCTGTCACCTAGCCTGTCAGCCCAGGAAGCAGAATTGATAGCGCTGACGAAGGCCTGCCAGATGGCAGAAGGCAAGACTGCAAACATCTACACGGACTACAGGTACTCGCATGGCATAGCACACGACTTTAGACCCATCTGGGCTACAAGGGACTTCATCACAGCAAACGGGACAACCGTGAAGCATCATGGAGCTTTCAGGGACCTACTGGGTATACTCCAACTTCCAAAATGGTGGCAATTTGAAAAATCAAAATGCATGGAAAACTGAGAACAGAAGAGGCGTGAGGCAATAACATGGCGGACATGGCAGCCAAAGAAGCAGCCAAAGGAAGACAACATGGAGAAGTGGGAGAGGTCGTAGAGCCGGACGGCTACTACATGACGACTGAAGACAAGAAACCTGACAAAGAAACGTCCTGGAATCTGCTCAAGAAGTTACAAGACCAAGCTCCAAAAGGAGAAGAAGAGCTGAATGCGAAAAAAGCAACATGTGAAGAAAGAAGGCTATCAATAATAGACTTCAAACTCTGCCTACCACAAAGTATGCACCCTATGGTGGTCCAATGGGTAGATGGACCCACATCCACATATCAAAGACACAAATGAATGATCTGATTGGTGCTTACTGTTTTCACTTCAGGGATCTCCACCCTAACAGCCAAATTCACCAGCAGCTGTCTGACCTGCGGCAAATGCAAGCCTGAACGTATGGAAGAAAGTCCCCCTCACCTCATCTGGAAAGACCACTCTACCAGCTTCAAAGGATCCAGATAGACCATATCCAGATATCGCCAAGTGAAGGATTCAAATACGCCATTGTGGTCAAAAGAAGTATTTTCAAGATGAACAGAAGCCTTCCAAGTCAGCAAAGACTACTGCAAAGAAGCTACTTTCGGAAAATAGTGTGCAGATACGGGGTTCCAGAAATGATAGAAAGTGATCAGGGACTCGCATTCACAGCAAATCTGACACACAAGACCCGATTAGCAGTAGGGTCAGATTTAGGCCTACACACTCCTTACCACCCCCAGAGCAGCAGGAAGGTAGAAAAAACTGAATGAAACACTTAAGAATAGAATGCTGAAAAATTGCCCAAGAGACACGCAAACCATGGCATGACACACTCCTAATTGCACTGTTTAGCGTAAGGCACACTCCCAGAGACCCAGAAAAGCTGTTTCGTGCCTGCATCTTCCGCTAACAGATAAGACATTTTCTTTTTAGTTTTTTGGTGCCTGCATTTTGTCCTGCACTTCTGTGGGGGTCTACCGGGTCCCCTTCGGGGGGCTTATGCTCCTCTCAGTTTAATTCAGCCACTGTTTGTTCATTTGCCTTTTCCAGTTTTTTTTCAGTGGTTGCTGTTTAGTTTTTGTTACACCAGAGAACTAATTTAGGTGGTAGAGGTCGTGTGATCTCAGGTGTTTTTGTAATTAGTAGAGTTGGTACTTTTCAGGGTTTTTTGGGGTTGCAGTAAGTGTCCTTCCTATCCTTTTCTATTTAGGAAGTTTGGGCCCCAACGTTTGCTCATACTATTTTCTGTCTGTGTCTGTATTTCCTCTTGTCTAACCGCCATTACATGTTTGGGGGCTTCCTATGTTCTTTGGGGATCTGCTCCGGGGCAGATAGCTTTCCTTTTTCTATCTTTAGGTGTAGTTAGCTTCTCAGGCTGTGACGAGGCGTCTAGGACCAACGTAGGAACGCTCCACGGCTGCCTTTAGTTGTGGTGGTTAGTCAGGGTACTGCAATCCCATAGATTCCAACCTCTCTGGTGTATTGCTTTTTTTTTTGCCTGCTCTCCTCAGCTACCAAATCATAACACTTATGTAACTGAATTGGTCAAAAACTAATGTCCATTCTCGAGTTTTTCTCCTCACTGCCAGATTTGATGATCCTGTCCAAGAGCCCCAGATGACATCAACCTCTGTGTAACTAGAGGGAAAGCCTGTTTGAATCCACGTATCGCATTGCAAGGAAGCTCCCGTACCAGGAGAGACACCTAAGCCATGAAGGATGTCGTGGATGCTCTGACTGACCAGACAGATGACCAGATGACCTACCTGATGAGTTCAAGGTCAGAGACCAAGTTAAAGCAGGATTTGAGTCACTATAAACAAAAATGTTGATTGGATAAATTACATCTATTATAACCAGCAGAGATTTGTTAACTTCACCATAGATGCTGTAAAAGGTTTGGCAGCATAGTTAGGCCCCACTTCCATTATGGCATTCCAGAATAGAATGGCTTTGGATATGATTCTGAGAAAGGAGGTGTTTACAAAATGATCAAAGACACCTGTTGCACCTACATCCCAGACAACACTGGCCCAAATGGTAAAGTCACAATGGCAATACAGAAACTTAATGAGTTATCAGAGGAACTGAAACAGAACTCAGGTGTCACTGACCCATGGGATCGATACTTTGGGTGGATGAGTGGGTGGCAGAAAATGTTGGCACAGGTTGGGACAGCCATTATGGGGGTTCTCATTTTTGCATTAATTACTGGTTGCTGTGTTATTCCTTGTATCCGCAGGAAAATGGAAAAAACTGTTCAGGAGACAACCAATTTGATGCCACTCACCATCTTGGACCTCGCACCAGTCCGGATGGAACTGCCTGGCTTGACCAGATCTCCGAACTACCTCCAGACTGAGAATACACATCCTTGATGAAACATCATATCAACTATGAGATTATGATTGCAAACACATAAACCCCCGACAGGGACAGTCCTCCTGACCGCCCATTTGCGAAAAGTCTGTATTCGGTGGGGGAGACATGCACTAGGGGTGTCTCAACTCACCGGCAGCATAAAAGAGTTGCAGCGCTTTGGGCCAGGAGCAGGTTTTTAGGGCAAGTGGTATCTAAGGGGGGACTGTCATGGAAATATATATGTATTCCATATATTCAAAGTATATTCACATATATGTATTCACAGTTCACAGTTAGATAGATCTCACTTGCTAAAAAACCTTGTGCTCACATATTTCTAGGCCAGCTATAATCAGTCGTTTTAAAGAAATCTGGCCTTCATAAAGGAACAAATGCATGAAGTACAAAATGTCCTATTAGATATCTGTTGTTTACATTATAGTTATGCAAGGCAACTAGGTCACAAGAATATAAACAATAATTCTGCAACTTCAGCTCTTTTAATCATGATTATCATAATTATCATATTTACACTAGAACAGCCAATAATCTAGCAGCTTTTAATTGTATGTTAATTGACTAACCAGCCCCTTTTTGTAAATGTATAAAAACTTGAAACAATAATAAATGTATGTCTTTGACGAACTGTTATACTGACACTTTCGTGTGGACAGTCCTCATTTCGTTCTGAGCGCTCAAAAAGACATTATATAGAGATTTGGACATGGCAAGCAGCAAACACAGGATATTTTTATCCTAATTAAATTTCCATATCAGAGCCAAATGTTAAAAGAGCAATTCGTGCGGGGACTGAGGTCTCCAGAGGAAAGGAGGACTGTAAACTGGTGGTCCTTGGATCATCCAGATGCCACTTTTGATGCTCTAAAGGACATGGCAATAAAGGGACTGCGACCCCTGGAAAAGCCTGAGGTGGCAAATCAGTATCACCCGGGTGAAGCCATTCTAAAGCCGGCAGTACCCACCTTTTCCCCGCAGGTGGCAGAAGCTACAATGCAGGTGGCGCCCCCTAGTGAGTTGGAATGTCTGCGCTCAGAAGTGCGCCAGCTGACTAAGAACTTGGCCACTGTAATGGAGGCCCTGCAACTGCGGAAAGAGGAAGGAGGGAAGATCCTACTAGCCGACTGTCCGGAGGATGTCCCTTGGGTGAACCGGAGGAAATGGAGGACGTCGCCACACCGGAGGAGGACCACGCCACCCCCAGGAGCGACTCCGGAGCAACACCATCCTCGCCGGGAGATCGTCTGCTACCGCTGCAACCAAAAAGGTCATATGGCTCAGCAATGTCCTTTAAACGAGCCGATCCTGGGTCAGAGGGCCAACACCCAGGAGTAGACTCATCAGGCCCCTTAGACTGGAACCACAGGTTCGTGGGTGGACGGTCCTACCTGTCCATGATTCTAGACGGGATTGCAATCCCTGCACTGCTGGACACTGGATCTCAGGTGACCATCATACCTGATGTCCTTTACAATAAATTTTGGTCCATGGACAGTCTCCAGCCCCAAACCCTGACTTGACAGTGTACGCCACCAATGGTCTCCCTGTTGAAGTAATTGGAGCCAAAAACGTGGACGTAAAAGTGGGCAGGGTGGAGCTGAAGGATCAGGGACTTTTAGTGGTAAAGACTGTAAATGAGGAGAATGCCTTAAATGTGATACTAGGTACTAACGTTATCATTAACTGTCTGGGAGAAGTTGTGTTTTTGCTCCAACAGCTCGCTGAAGTTGCCAAGCCAAAGCAGAAGGGAGTGATCCAGAGGGAGATCCGGGCCCTGATGTGCCAGCAGCAAGCGAAGCTTACAGATGGTGAAATCGGTAATGTACGGGTCACAGACTCGAACCCCATTGTAATACCCCCAATGAGTGAAATGTTAATATGGTGTAGAGCAGCCATAGGTCTGAGGGGACAGAACTACCAAGCAGTAGTAGAACCCCATCGCTCAGAACACAGACCTACACTCATGATTGCTAGAGGGGTAGTGGAAGTAGTAAATGGGAGAGTACCTGTACGACTTCTCAACTGGGGGGACGATGAAGTAAATTTGCCACGTTATGCTACAGTTGCTAAATTACATGCCGTAGATAACAATTCTATCCTCACAACCGAGTCCTTAGCCTCCCGCCAACCAGTGGAGGATAATGATCCGGCAACCCCGGTAGCGGACTGGTGTCAGCAGCTTCATATAGGGACTGACACCACTTCCGTCCACCAGAAACAGGGGGTACTACGGGTGGTACAAGTACGCACAAGTATTTAGCAAGCACCCACTTGATTTTGGGACCATTAAGGGAGTACAGCATCATATCCCTACAGGCAGTCATCCTCCCATCAAAGAGCGGTACAGGCCTATACCTCCAGCCCACTATCAGAAAGCTAAGGAAATGCTGCATGACATGAAGAAAGCCGGGGTGATAAGGGATAGTTGTAGCCCTGGGCAGCACCTCTGGTTCTAGTGAAGAAAAAGGATGGTAGCATGCGAATGTGTGTAGATTATAGGCAAGTAAATCGTATAACACATAAAGATGCATACCCATTACCACGCATAGAGGAATCTTTAGCTGCTCTGAAAACGGCTAACTACTTTTCTACCCTCGACCTTACTAGTGGGTACTGGCAAGTAGCTGTGGCTGAGGAGGACCGGGAGAAAACTGCTTTCACCACCCCAATGGGACTCTGCGAGTTCGACAGAATGCCGTTTGGTCTCAGCAGTGCCCCAGGAACATTCCAGAGGGTGATGGAGAGCTGTCTGGGACATCTCAACTTCGAAACTGTGCTGCTGTACCTGGACGACGTGATTGTGTACTCCAAGACATATGAAGATCATCTGAAGCACCTGGCAGAGGTATTCGAGTCATTGTCCAAGTTTGGGATGAAACTAAAGCCCTCTAAATGCCACCTGCTCAAACGGAAAGTACAGTACTTGGGACACATTGTCAGTTCCGAAGGAGTAGCGCCGGACCCCGAGAAGGTCACAGCTATTCAGAAATGGCCAGAGCCGAAGAACTTAAAGGAGGTGCGTCAGTTCCTGGGATTAACAGGTTACTACAGGAGGTTCGTGAAAGATTACACTAAGAAGGCGGCGCCTTTACAGGACCTCCTGGTAGGACAACCTCTTAAGAGCAGAAACCTTCCATTTAATTGGGGAAAAGAACAAGTTGAGGCATTCAAAGAGATGAAAGAGATCCTTACCGGCGATGAAATCTTAGCCTACCCAGATTACAGCCAACCGTTCCTGCTATACACAGATGCCAGTAACGAAGGATTAGGAGCGGTCCTCAGTCAGAAGCAGAACGGCCAAGAAAAAGTCATCGCATATGCCAGCAGAAAACTCCGGCCAACTGAGAGGAATCCGGAAAACTATAGCAGCTTCAAACTGGAGTTCCTGGCGCTGGTCTGGGCCATTACCGAAAGATTCAAACATTACCTCGCCTCCAACAAGTTCACGGCGTTTACAGACAACAACCCCTTGACGCATCTGGAAACAGCCAAGCTGGGAGCCATGGAGCAACGTTGGATGGCTCGGTTGTCAAATTATCAGTTTACCATCAAGTACAGAGCGGGCCGTAAAAATGCCAACGCGGACGCCTTGTCCAGAATGCCGCATGAATCTGACACAGAGGAAGAGTCAGACGATCTGGAAGAAATTGAGCTACCTGCGTTCCACCGAAATGGGATGGTCCAAGAGCAACGAGTCTACAGAAAGCGGTGTGGTGAGATGTTGAACCCTTTACCTCATCACAGCTGGAAAGAGACTCAGGACAGCGATCCCGTGGTCAGCCGTGTTAAGGAGCTGATAAAACAGGAAGGTTCCTCCTTGGAGAAAGATGCATCCATGCCAGCAAAGCTCCTGTGGAATGAAAGAAGCCGATTGTTCATATACCGAGAGAAGTTGTGCAGGAGATACGTCGACCCAAGGACCCATGAAATGGTTTGGCAGATAGTGGTCCCCAAAGCAGACATCCAAATGGTGTTGGAAGCTTACCACGATCAAGCAGGACACTTTGGCTGGAAAAAGCTGGAGACCCTGTTGAGGTGTCGGTTCTACTGGGTAGGGATGCGCAGCTCCATCGAGAAGTGGTGCCGGAACTGTGGGCCCTGTGGCCTCAGGCGAAAAGACTATCATAGTCAGAGAGCACCCCTGCAGCCTATCCGGACGACTCGTCCCCTGGAGATCGTAGCATTGGATCACGTCAAGTTGTCCCCAAGCAGGTCAGGATACTCATATGCCCTGACCATGGTGGATCACTATTCCAGGTTTCTGGTGGTCGCCCCTGTCAAAGATATGACAGCAGAGACAGCAGCAAGAACCTTCCAAGCCAGTTTCTGCAGACCACACGGATATCCCGAGCAGGTACTGACTGATCGAGGTCCTGCATTTGAAGCTGAACTGTTTCAGGAATTCTGTCAACTGTATGGATGCAAAAAGATCAGAACAACACCATACCACCCTCAGACCAACGGCCTTTGTGAAAAGATGAATCACATTGTCATGGATTTACTGAAAACGGTACCCCTGGAAGAAAGAAATCGGTGGCCCGACTTGTTACCTGACCTGGTTGACTTGTACAACCACATACCAGTAAGTTCCACCAACTGCACTCCAGCCTACCTTATGAGAGCAAGACCTGGAAGACTGCCAATGGATTTGGAGCTGGGAGTGGTAGAACCAGAGGCTGATGACAGTGTTGAAGATTGGGACACAACTCGACAGGAACAGTACAAGCGAGTACAAGCCTGCGTAGAAGACAGTCTCAACAAAGTAAGAGAAAAGCAAGAGAAGAACTATAACAAAAATGCTCCCGCTAAGCCTTTTATGCCTGGAGAAATGGTGCTCAAAAGGAAAAGAAGAACGCACAAGTTGGATGATCAGTGGGAACAGGAGCCATATGTCGTGCAAAATTCCAATTTTGATAACAGAAAGGTCTGTACCATTAGTAAGGATGGAGGAAAAACGACGGCAACGGTGTCCAGAGATCATTTAAAGTTGTGTCCTTGCCCATTAAAGCTCCGTGAAGAAAACCCTGTTGTCAATCAAGAAGAGAATGCTGAAGCGGTCATACACACAGATTTGGGAGATTTACCTGCGGATTGGCCCAGATTGGGAGATGCTGTAATTATTCCTGTGCTGCAGTTTTATCAACCGCAAGAGGAGTCTCTACAACCGGTCATACCAATTGTGCCAGTTGAGCCAGTTCCAGAAGAACCTGTTCCGGCAGACCCTCAACCATCAGAACCCCAAGCAGCGGACCCGCAAGAAGCAGCACCACAAGAAGTGGAGTCCTCTGGTGAAGCTGGTGAAGCAGTACCGCCTCCTCCAGTCACTAGCATGCTTGCCAGGTCCCTAGAGAGGTGGAGTCGTGTCTATAGTTTGCCGTTACGCAGAACAGAAAGGTTAGAGACTACTATACCTGACGCTACCCCACGTAGGTCAGAACGCATCACTAAAGGTAAACTACCTATTCGCTATCAGGAGTAGTCCTAGTAGACTAGTTAGCAAGACCCAGATAGGGTTTATTGCATCTGAAAAATTGTATAAAGTTTGAAAAAGTATTAATGTAATTATTTGAAATGCGTTTTAACCATGCCAATGGACTGCGTGGCTGTGGACTGTGCCAGCCCAAGAACTTGTCTTGTAAATAGTTGCGCTTCGGTGCATTATCTTGGTTTTATATGAAACCACTACTACTATCTACCTCTGAAGAAAAACCCGTATGGTGTGGCCTAGAGTGAGGTCTGCAGTCAGAAGTCCTGCAGCCCACCCAGGACCCACGTGGGAGGTTTTTGGTGCGGGTCCTCCACAAGTATCTTGTATATATGAGCATGTTTTGATACTTTTAATACTTTTGTATTTTTCCTATTGTACAAATTGTAACGTTCAAGAATTCGTACCTCCCGGATGGGAAGAGTTATAATGTTTATGTTAATGCAAAACAAAATGTTCTTTTTGTCTTTTACAGCCCGGGAGTGCTGTGTTTTACCAAGGGGGGATGTGTAGCCCAGCTACGCAGGCACACATAAAATCCAGGAGAATGCACAGGAAGGTAACCACAAAAGCTTGCTATTCATGCACTTCACTTACAATTTCAGACACACCCACTAGGGGTATAGGAGGTGGTGACACGTAGCAGAGTCAGTCTGTTTCCTGTCTGAGAAGAGCTCAGATCAGTCAGATAGTTTCCTGTCTTCAGACAGTGCAGTTCTGTGCCAGTTCAGTCTGGACTAGGAGAGAGGACTGAATCCTCGCAGAGCTAGCGTAGCTCACCTGACAAAGAAGTGGAGGCTAGTACGGGTGAAGTGTATCATCCTAGCCTAGTCAGAGCTACCCTTAATCAGTACCTCAGTAGAAGCTGAAGCAAGGAGGAAACTGAGAGCTGCTCAGCGAGCTCGGGAGAAAGCTGACTATTTCCATCGAAAGCTGCAAGTGCTTATGCAAAGAGCAGAAGCAGGGCGAAGGGCGCAGTGGAGAAGATAGAGAAGTGCTACAGGTATTGGATTACCTGCACTAAATTGCCGGACACCGGGGTCCGAAGCGTTGCTACAGTTTCAAGCTTAGTAACAAGAACACCGGAGGCATCTGGACTACAGGTCGCAGAGAGCAGCCCTAAGTGTCAATACGTAACCGGAGACAGGGAAAACAGGAGTCTAGCCTGATCAGCAAATATAGACTTAGTTTTCACCACTTAGAAGTTTCCACCACAACGTTGGCCGGGCAGTACAGCTATTGAGAAAGCTGGAGATTCAGAGTTAACTTCGCTTCAGGCAAGTTGGACTCACCTACATTCGAAGTAAAGGAGGCCTCTAACCTGCTCAGCGGTTACCCGAATGTGCATTCTCCACCCCGACCAGCTCCCCGGGATCTACGTGAACCATCTACCAGTAAAAGGTATGAAAAGAAGCTATTTCGTGTGTGACTGAATTATTATCTATACCCTGCATTATCATCACCATAGACTTCCAGGGACCCGTCTCACCTGTGGGAGACTACCACCCAGCTGCCCCCATAACATCCCCTGTGAAAGTCCTTATAGCAGCGCTGGTTCAATTAACCAGATACCACAGGTGGCGTCACAAACTACCTATCCTAAATATCCCCTGTAAATATTCCCCATTGGATGAGCGCCCAGGGCCACGGACCGAGCCACCGCTACCAGTGACAACTCCCATAGATTTCCATGGGCTCGGCTCCGAGTACCCCATTGCCCTGGTACTAAGTGCGACTCACCTGTGCTGTAATCTATTATATGTTCTGTAGGACTGGTATTATTTAACACAGACCATATGGCGGTAATATCAATATTGGTCTTTTTATATATAGATTATTTTTGCCAACAGCGCGGTCATTTGCTGAGGTTCTCTGATGATGGGCCCACTCAGAAGTTTTGCCCCCACTAAACCAAAACCCTAGCTACGCCTCTGGCTCTCTCTCTAGTCTTTCTTTCTCGCTCTCTGTTCTTTCCTTCTCGCTCTCTGTTCTTTCTTTCTCTCTTTTCTTTCTTTCCTCTCTTTCTTTCTCTGTTTGTTCTTTCTCTCTCGCTGCTCTTTCTTTCTTTTCCTCAGTACCAGCCACTGTGCCCTCATTACCAGTCAGTGTGATCAGCAGTGCTAAATGGTTACGCTTGGGGCGAGGATATGGGTGTGATTAGCTGTGAAATGGGTGTTGTCGGGGCGTGGCCTAAAATTTTCAGCTGCGCGCAACACGCGCCGCAGCCTTTAATCCTCTTTCCTGTCTTCCAAATTTGGGAGGTATGCTGTATGACCTCCCTACAACTTCTGGCCATGCTCCTGATGAGCGCGACGGATGGTCTCGTGAGGGATCTCCTCCCACACCTGGACTAAAGCATCCACCAACTCCTGGACAGTCTGTGGTGCAACGTGGCATGGCCTAAAATTTTCTGCAGCATGCACAGCGTGCCACAGCCTTTGTCCCTCTTTCCCTTATTCAAAGGTTGGGAAGTATGATGTTGGGCCGCAAGAATATATTTTCTCTGGTGGGCCCAAGGTACTCCAGTCCGACGCTGCTGGCAAGGTCCATGTATGTTGGCTCCTTAACAGCCTTAAATACCATGCCTCAGCAGCAGGGGCGTACATATAAATCATGGGGCCCCATAGCAAAAGTCTGAATGTTCCCCACCCCCCCCAAAAAAAAACCCAGAGGCATTGTAAATGTAAAGTGCCAGCACAGTGAGGGAAGTTGAGTCGCACAGAGACAGGGGTTTTGGGGGTACTCGGCACCGATCACGTCGACTTCTATGGGGGATGTCACGAGTAGCACAGCTCGGTCCGTGACCTGGGCGATCACTGGAATGTGGGATATTTCCAGGGGATGATAGAATGTTCGTGTAGTTTGTCGTGACGCCACCTGTAGTACCTGGTCAGGGTGTCCAGCGCTGCTGTGCAGGTCCTCTGGAAGGGATGGTGTAGTGCAGGTAGGTGAAAAGTCTTCTACAGGTAACACACTATCCTTCCAGGGCAGATAGATGTGAGATAGAGCAATGGTGCAAAGTGATGTAGCAGAGTGGACTATGCGACGTAGTAAGAAAGCAGGAAACACTTCAAGTTAAACGTTGCATAATAAAATTTTTAATAATAACATTACAAAAGTGCAAATGGCTTATATTATGTGACATGTTTTGTTACTGTTCATACCCTTGATATGTGTTATACATGTGTGTTAATAAATACATATTCAACAAAAGTGCAAATAGCATTAGTGCCGAAGTTCGTGGAGACTTCTTAGGACTACAACCCCACCGGGGTAACTTCACAGTGTCCTTTACTTGTGCTTGTGGAGGACCCGCTCCAAACCTCCAACTGTGGTCTTGGGTGGGCTGCAAGACTTTCCTTGAGCAGACCTCACTTTCAGCCACACCAAACGGGTTTTTAGTTTCTGAGGTAGTTGAAAATAGTGCACAGTAAAGTTTTTTGTAAAACCAAGATGAAGCACCGAAGTGCCAACTATTTACAGAAAAATTTGTGAGCCAGTACAGTTCATGGCTTCAAAGTTCAACATTTTCATTACAGTGAAACACCATTACCCAACCTGGGTATATTAAGGCAACAATAAACTTGTTCTTCTGAACATTCACCCGTCCGGGTACATCAAACCATTACCCAACCTGGGTATATTAAGGCAATAAACTTCTTTTTATGAACATTCACCCGTCCGGGTACATCAATAATTTAACTATTTACATACAGAGACCCTGTCCGGGTTATTTAGACTTCTTTGGCTGGCCTCTTCCAGGTACCACCTGGTACTCTTCTGGAGCTTGCCAAACATCCGTGACAGGAGGGTCCACCCAGACCTGATGACGTTGTGTGGCCAGTACAGTGACGTCGTGACCCGCTATATGGGTCTGTGTGGCCACCTCTTTCATCTCCCTCCGGGTCTGGACCCGTATGTCCCGGACTGAACGAACCCCAGGGGGCCTAACAGGCACCGGGTACGGGCCAGCTATCATTATCATGTCCATAGCTGGGGCTGCTGAGGAGACCACTGAGGGAGGCTGGGGAGATTTACG
This sequence comes from Oophaga sylvatica, assembly GCA_033576555.1. Classification (NCBI taxonomy): domain Eukaryota; kingdom Metazoa; phylum Chordata; class Amphibia; order Anura; family Dendrobatidae; genus Oophaga; species Oophaga sylvatica. The sequence goes on along the minus strand of JARQOD010001549.1, from coordinate 55,808 downwards.
GCGTGGGGTGGGCACTTGTGCAGAGGCCTGGTTGGGGGAGGCTGAAGGCTCGTAGGGTCTGTCAGTTTCCTGACACTCTGGGGAGTAGGGGTCGCACCTGGTAACATTTAGGGCGTACCATCCATTGTAACCCCAGTGTCGGGTGTAAGTCACCAAGTCTCCTGGCAACAGGTCCCTCCCCGGGTGTTCTTCTGGGAGGTGAGCCTCCACGTCCCGCCGGGTTACAAAAACTTCTAAATAAAGTCCAGGCTTCTGGATGAAGCCCCAACCACCTTTTAACTTAAAGTTCCGTACTGCACCCTTACGCCGCGGCTCCCTCACCGTACTTTTATCCTTTCTCATACGTGCCTTCTCTGCCAGGTCCTTCTCCAGGTGACATTGCCGAAGCTTTTGGAATTCTCGCTGCTCCCTTTGTCGCTCTGCTTCCCGCTCCCGACGTCTCCACTCTTCCTCCTGACGCCGGTTGTAATTCTCCTCCACCAGCATCTCCATGTCTCCACCATCAAACGCCAGCTTACGATGTCTGGTTTGCGGCAGCTCTCCTGGCGCCCACCAGTCCTGGCGGCGCTCACCTGCGGCGGAAGCAGCCGGCTCTGGAACAGATGACGGTCGGGGCTCCGGTACAGGCAGGTAGAGCTCTGGTGCCTGCGCGGCCTCCTCCATGAGGACGGGTGTCGCTTCTTCTGCCTCAGCGACGGGGGCAGACAGCGGGATCTGGGGTGCTGGTGCGGCGTTTTCTGCAGGAACGGGTGCCTCCACTGTGATACTGGCAACCGGTTCAGATTGCAAGGGCTGGAATGCCCGCACGGCCTCCTGTACTGGAACGGGTGCCTCCACTGAGATACTGGCAACCGGTTCAGATTGCAAGGGCTGGGATGCCCGCACGGCCTCCTGTACTGGAACGGGTGCCTCCACTGAGATACTGGCAACCGGTTCAGATTGCAAGGGCTGGGATGCCCGCACGGCCTCCTCTACTGGAACGGGTGCCTCACCTTCCGGTACAGACACTTCAGGGGGTAAGAGGGATTGGCGCCGCTCCAATTGTAGTTTTAGGGCCCACCAGCTCGCTTCCATCCTGGCGACCTCCTCCCGGTGCCGGGCCAGGTCTCTCAGGGTATCCTCCGCTTCTTCCAGCGTAGGAGGGTTTCCAGGCCGGGTGCCAAACGGTGGCTCCGTGGCGATCGGGTCGCTTCCGTGGGGGGAGAGCTCTGACTCCTCCATCCCTTCCCACTTCTGCTCACGTCCATTCGCCATCTCAGCAAAGTCACATGTGTCATTAGCATCAGGAGAGGCGACATCTTTTGTAGGGAGGCGGGACCTTCGCGTTCGTTTACGCCCACTGAGGAGGATGAGGAGGCGGAACTCCAGAGCTGTGGGGCACGATCTTACATTGCAGTAACATTTAGAGTGTGCGGACATCGTTTTCGCGCCACGGAGTGAGTGTACGCCCACGAGAGCACCCCCTTATTCTTCACCTGTGCCTCGTGGCGCAGATATGACGGAAAAATGGCAAATACAGTCTATGATGATTTTTGCAATTCTCAAGCAAAAAAACAGTTCAATTAAGGCACACAGGACTCGCTTATAGCGAGCTTCTGAATCCTGTTCGCTGGGTGCGATGCAACATCTCTGTGGCGACTGGACCCTCGGGTGCTTCTGTCTTTTCACAAATGCCGGCTTTACCCGGCAATTGAATCAGAGGCTATTTTACTATGTAGAAGTGAATAAACTATAAATATATGTATATATATATATATGTCACAATGACATGTATATATATATATATATGTATTCTAAGTGTGTATATTTTGTGTTTACAAGGAAAGAAAGTGTTTTTTTAGTTGCGATATTTTGTTCCCATAGACTTACATGGGACTTCCGGTATCGGAATCGGATATCGCCGATAGTTAGTGATATCGGCGATACCATTCCGATCCGATATTTTTAGATATCGAGCAGTATCGCTCAACACTAATACACACATATAATACATATATATATATATATATATGTAATTGTGACATGTATATATATATATATATATATATTTATAGTTCTTACACTTCTACATACTGTAATAGCCGCTAATTCAATTGCCGGCTTTTGTGAAATCACAGAAGCCGACATGAAATGATACATTGTTTAGACACAGTTAACCATGTAATTTCATGTATTTTGATATATGGTTTGAACTTACAATTACTTAAGTGTATGTGTGCCAAATTTCAGACATGTAGGGGTTAATTAAAGGTGTAAATTCGTTGAAAAAAAATGCGTGGGCTCCCGCTGTATTTTCTCCACCAGACAGACAAAGCCAGCGAGTGGGGCAGATAATAATAGCATAGGGAGGGTACATATTTTTTGTGCCCCCCCCTGGCTACTAACATCTGCCCCCAGACACCCCAGAAAGGGCAAATCTCTAATTAGATTCGCCCTTTCTGGCACTTTGCCCGTTTATTCCCATTGCCCTGTAGCGGTGGCGAATGGGTTAATAAGGCGTTAATGTCACCTTAGTATTGAAAGGTGACCTTAAGGCAGGTTAATAATTGAGAGCTGTCAATTAGACAACTATCAATTATTAATCCTATTGAAGTAAATAAAAAAACACAAACACTTTAAGAATAAATAATTTTAATGAAATCAAAACACATATTTTTGACCATCTTTTATTTTACTCTTAATCCGTTCGAAGCCCTTGTTCTTCTAAAATAAATATAAAATAATAAAACAACATTATTCTTACCTATCTGGCGATCTGTCACGTCCCACGATGTAATCCTTCACAAAGGGTTAACTAGCAATCAGATAAGCAGCGCAAGTAATCCTGCGTGCTCAGCTGATAGCTCCTGAATGAATGAGCTTATCTCCTGCCGACAGGAGAGGATGTGATTAATGAATGAAGCTTAATTGATTGTATCCCACTTTCACGTTAGGTCAGGTCACTGAAGTGAAAGTGGCAATAAATCAATTAAGCTCCATTCATGAATCTATTCCTCTCCTTTCGCTGGGAGAGTAACTGATTCATTCATGGGGTTACAACTCGGAGAGAGCATTAGCTCCCTGCTAGCTGTAACCTGTTAACCCTTTCTGATGGATTACACCGTGGGACCTGACTGTACATCGGATTGGTAAGAATAATTTTGCTTTTTTATTTTATTTTTATTACAGGAAATGGTTTTAGCAGGAAAATAAAATATGGTCAAAAACTGTGTGATTATTTCATTAAACTTCTTTTTTATTAAAGTGTGTGTGTTTGATTTTTCTATCATACAATAGGATTAATAATTGATAGTTGTATTATGAAAATCAGCGGCGCTCTAGTGAGTAAAGTTAATAGTGCAGCAAACAAGAGCACTACCACTCAAAAGTGCCAATATTAGTAAATTGATTTTAAAACAAGTAGTTTGCGCACATAAAAACTAGAAACAAAACAGTGTAAATATATAATATGTATTAAGAAAAATGAAAAAAACATTAAACAATAAACAATAAAATAATCCTACAATAGGTAAATATGCAATTGTGAAATTGGACTACGCCCAGTGAGAAAGTGATAAAAGAAAGCCTATTTAGGAAATAACCACTCCCATAGTGAATTGATTCATAAATCTGTTTATATCACCTTAGGTCAGAATATAGAATTGGTAGTAAAGGACAAAAATAAGATTGTATATATAAAATATGTCCCGGTACCTATGTATATAGAAAAAAAGCTCAAAGATGTTGAGTAAATGTATTGCACAAAACTATTCCAACCGGCAATCGTTCATAGGTAGGTGAATCCAGTAAAGTTGAAATCCAACCTGCAAACTCAGGTGTTACCTTACAATCTCGTAAAAACAATCCTCCTTCCGCTCCCTAGTCCTGGAGCAGAGTAAAACTTGAATCCGCCTCCCTTGGCTTGGTGGAAATCCTGATGTCGGTAGCTGGGAACCGATAAATGCAAATTCCTGCAGTGTATAAGAACCGTCCGTTGAGAATTGAATAAAACAATCCGGGCAGGACCTGCCGTGACAGGCCAGATCACGTGCCTCCAGGAAAGTCCAAAAACGGCAGTGTAAAAATAGAGTATATCGTAGTCCCTCCGCTGACTGTACAAGTGCGGACAGGACCTGCCGTGACGTGGGAGCTCACGTGACTCAGCACAGAGAGCCCTGGTACGGATCACAGAAAGGACCAAAAGACATCTAACGCGTTTCGGAAAACCCGGTTTCCTTCTTCGGAGATGGTCCCTTCTGAGATGTAGGTCCTTTTATGACCGTACCAATTGATCAAGTGACCGGTACCTTGTAGGAAGGGGATTTATATAGCCCTAATGTCTAGGATCGAAACAAAATGGATTTTCCTGCTGGACACTTTGATCCCAAAAGGGTTAAACAGCGAAATAGAACTCTTTGCCTTTGTAGCCTTCCGGGGGGGTTTAGCTCTAGGATCGCTGTCTGGGTAGACAGAATGTCATGGAAACAGTTCATTCAGACAGCAGTTTGGTGAAAACTGGCCGCAACCAGTTTTATTAAAGTCCACAGCACACAGATAAAAACAAAGCATAAACAGAAAACCTGGGCTTGTCTAGCCACTAATTACACTTAGATAGATGGCCCTATCTATCCGGGTCCAGACTCTACCAGTCTGTGCCCAAAACAACACATATGATATATGTTACCAGTATGGAGTTTCACAGACACTCCTCCTTGTGTCTGAAGGCAACTTTGAGAGCGATCCACTCCTATTCAGCCGCTATTCACACGGACCCGCACCGAGACCACTCCTGTGTCCGGGGTCCTTCCTGCACCCAGACTGAGATAGCTCACACTCCTCTGGAGACTGCTTCCTTGTGCCAAGACACCTCCCTGTGTCCGGGCTAAAGACAGCTCCCACACTCTTGGAGACACCTTCTGTGCCTGGACCCCTTGTCCAGACTGAATGAGCTCTCTGACTGTGCTCCCAAGCACCTACTTCTGGCTTCCTAATCAACACCTGAGTGGATTCAGGTCTGAGCTGCAAGCGTGTACTGAATGGCAGGTGTAGTGACCTTTCTTTACCACCAGGTTTACAAAGCCACACATTTCGCTCATACCAGTCAGCAAGGTACTTAGGTGAAATATACACCTCATTCACCACATATTCCTTCACTGTCTCACATATCCCCTCCCTCTTCTCCAGACCGGAGGGCTGGTCATCCAGACCGGAGGGCTGGTCAACAATCCAACAGAGACAGTGAACTCTGGACCAGTCATGGCCCTCATCAGCTTCATCCTCACCACTGTCATAGCCAACATCAGCTTTCTCTTCATCTGAAGCATCCGCACTACCCTGTACCCTCCCAGGCCTATACTCTCTGCGGGCCTCGGTATCCTGCACGGTTTCATCTTGACTTTAGTGCCAGCCTCAGTCTCGGTATAGTGGCTCACCAGATAAGTACGACCAGGCACGTCAGAACAGCTCTGCTGATTCTTCCTCAGAAACTTTCGTACCTCCTGTTTTTGGGGCACTGACCCTGTGTCACCAACTGTCACAGGAGGTATAGGGGTTTTCTCTAATTCCCCTGAACTTTCTTTAGCACATCTACTTTCTTAAATATCAGTTGATTCATAAATTCTACCTCACAGAACCCAAGCGCCTCTGTCATGGTCTCTGACCATTCCGAGCCACACTGTTCAAACGATTGGCACTGTAGAGGGAGCTGATCGTTTTTCTTGGTCGGTACACATAATTTATCCTCTTCTGGTACAGGCTCACTTTGCATAAGACTCAGAGCTCTTACTTCTTTCTCCAGGAGATCCTCATGGCTACGCATCTTCTCCTGTAGTTGTTGGACGTCCTTTACGTCTTCGGCCCTTTCTTCAGGCTCTTCTGGTAGGACATGCTCAGAAGCCCTACCATCAGTCTTCTTTTCCACCACGTTCTGCATCCCATCTGAGCTCCCGTGTATCTGCAGCGGCAACGGAGCGACACATCGCCCCTCCCACTCACTGGGACGTGGTTCAAGTGTAGACTCCATGAAAATGCGCCTGAGCTCACCAAGGCCAACCCGAGGTCTCAAAATCTCATCTTGGGATTTATCCAGATCCTTTGGGTCGCTCGGGAACTCCGATGGCGCACCGGGCGCCGAACTTCCGGCCCGAGCTTCGCGAGTCGCAGCCACGGATCCGGACAGTACACCGTCCACGCCGCTGTCTCCGGCAGAAACATATTCCGGGGCAGAGTCATTCCCCACATCTTCAGTCTTGTTCCTCACAGCTTCACTTGATACATCAGCCTCTGGTGAGGCACCTGGCCTGGTGTCCACCACTTCCATGGCTTTCTCCACCTCTGCAGCATCACCTTCCGAGTCCTTGGCCTGATGCAGATCCACACCATACATTGATAACTTCTCATTTTCAACAGCATCCACTTGTGCTGTGTTCAGTTTCAGAGTCCTGTCTTTCACCTTAGTCTTCGCCAGGGAACCGGCCAACGGTACAACATCTTTAGATGCCATCCTCCGTCCGACTGCAAGGTCAGCCTCAGCCTTCCTCTCAGGACTCTCAATCTCCTCTGCTACCATGCCTTCCTCACTTGCACTGGTTGCTTTATTGTCATCAGATGACTCACTATCACCACCACTATCCCTGTCTGACCCCCTTTTCTCAGCCACATCTGGCTCACTTCCAGGGTTAGACACTTCATTTTCATTCACATCGGCTCACTGTCAGGGTTATACAATTCATTCTCATTCACATCTTGATCTGGAACCTTAGTTAACATGTCATCCACAACATTAACTTCACCATCTGGTCCCTGGTTTCCCTCAGGTGGTCCCTCAAGTATGTGACTATGTGATAACCCCAGCACTATACTTCCATACAGCTCAGATACCAGGAGCTGACTTACGACCTCTCCCTGGACTTCAGTGTCCCTATACAATAGGTTATTGTTCATGGCAGCATGAGGAAACCTCTCCTCAGAGCCAGGCTCTTGGGGAACCTCATTCAGAACAATTACATTTTCCTGTGCCGTTTTAAGAGTGGGGTCTCGCACCGGCTCACTCCCAAAATTGTCACAGGAGCCAGGCAGGTCAGGGACACTCGGTTCCCGAGAACCACATCCTCGTCTCCCAACATCACCTGCAAAGAAATGTCATCTTTATCACGGTCATCATCAGTATCATCACCATTATGATTAGCATTATCATTATCAATACCAGCATCCTCATCATGGTCATCATCATTATCATGATCATCATTATCACATAAGTTTAACGGCCCACTAGCATTGTGTTCCGCCCCTCGGGACTGCGCACCCTCAGTAGGAGCTTCATCACACTGTCCATCAGAAACATTTTTCCCCCAGAGATCCTTAGACCGGGGAAAGTCATTACCCAATATAACGGGGTGCACCAGGGTCTTCACTACCCCCACTTCATATGAAACCTCCCCGAGTTTGGGGACCAAGTCCACGGCAGTCTCTGGGTAGACTTTGGTGTCTTCATGGATGTACACCACACTCAGGTGCTTATCAGGGATGAAGTCCCTATCACTCAGGCTGTCACATACGGAAGTCACTGGACTCTGAGTCCAAGAGGGCCTGTGCTGGGCAGTCACTTACAACCACCGGGGACCCCTGTGGTCCAGTCTCTTCGGCTGAGGTGGACACACACACAGGCTCTGCGCAGGGAGAGAGGGATCTGCCAACATCACAACACATAGGCTCCCCCTCTATTGGACAGTTGGCTGCAATTTCACGCCAGCTCCAACACTGTCCATCACACTCTCCCACCCACATGTCCCCTCGGGCCTGAACCCGCTTATCAGCATACCCCATGTCCCCAACAGCTGGAACGCTCTTACCGCGAGAGTTCAGCGTCCGGGAACTCCGAAGTGACGACCTCTCAGACGGCTGTACCTCAGGAGGACGTGCTTGGGTGTAGCGGTCCACTATCACCTTTTCAACTCCATAATCAGGCCTGCTGACTGCAGACTCCCAACTGTATCTCCAGTCACGAACTCCCCTGGCACGGGCTGTCACCGTAACACCCAGCCGGGTAAGAATCGCCGCTTTCAACTTGGCATAGTCTTCGCTGTCCTGCTTGCTCAGGTCAGCCCAGACTTTTTGGGGTTCCCCAATCAGATAGGGTACGACCGCCATGGCCCATTCAGATAGTGGCAGATTCTTCTTCTCTGCCAGTCTCTCAAACCTAGTAAGATATACCTCCACATCATCACGAGGTGTCATTTTTCTCAAGGACCGTCTTACCGCCTTCTTTATAGCGGACAACGCCGGTGCCTTCACAACATTACTTCGGGACGCGGCACCGAAATCCTTTTTTGGTGCTGTCATCTGCTCAACAAATAACCGGTTATTCTCCTGCTGCTGCAGGAATTGCTGCTGGGCCTGCTGCATGCGCTGCTGGTGCTGCAGGCGCTGCTGGTGCTGCAGGCGCTGCTGCTCCATGCTCTGCTGCATGCTTCGCTGGGCCTGCACCAGGTACTCAATGAGCTCCTCCATACTGCCGGACTCATCTGTCTCAATCACAGCAGTCTTATGTTGCACATTAACTTGCGCCATTTGTTCAACCAGCGCCTCCATGCTGTCATCCATGCTGTCAGACTTCTCTGTCTTCACAACTGTAGTCTTCACTCAAGACATACACACTACACAGCTTTTTTTTTTTTTTTTTTTTCCACAGAAAAATTCAGCCTTGCTGTGCAAACACTTTTTTTTTTTTTTTTTTTTCCTTTGCAAAGTCTATTAAGGCTACTGTCTCTTTAAGACTGCTCCACAAACTTTTCTTTTGCTGCTGCACATTCCACAGTCATTTTCACAACAAGTTCAGCTTTGCTGTGCATACATTTTCTCTCTGCAGACCCTATCAGGGCCACTGTCTCTCTGTCTCTCCAAGACTGCTCCAAACAGACGTTTCTGCTGACACACACTTTTTTTTTTTTCCTCTGTTGCTATTTCAATAGACTTCACCTTCAATGCTGTCTCTCGCCACTGTGCTGCATACACACTCCAGCACTAACTGTACCAGGCCCTGCGCTGCCCCAGCATTCTCCACCAATTGTAGCCTTCCGGGGGTTTAGCTCTAGGATCGCTGTCTGGGTAGACAGAATGTCATGGAAACAGTTCATTCAGACAGCAGTTTGGTGAAAACTGGCCGCAACCAGTTTTATTAAAGTCCACAGCACACAGATAAAAACAAAGCATAAACAGAAAACCTGGGCTTGTCTAGCCACTAATTACACTTAGATAGATGGCCCTATCTATCCGGGTCCAGACTCTACCAGTCTGTGCCCAAAACAACACATATGATATATGTTACCAGTATGGAGTTTCACAGACACTCCTCCTTGTGTCTGAAGGCAACTTTGAGAGAGATCCACTCCTATTCAGCCGCTATTCACACGGACCCGCACCGAGACCACTCCTGTGTCCGGGGTCCTTCCTGCACCCAGACTGAGATAGCTCACACTCCTCTGGAGACTGCTTCCTTGTGCCAAGACACCTCCCTGTGTCCGGGCTAAAGACAGCTCCCACACTCTTGGAGACACCTTCTGTGCCTGGACCCCTTGTCCAGACTGAATGAGCTCTCTGACTGTGCTCCCAAGCACCTACTTCTGGCTTCCTAATCAACACCTGAGTGGATTCAGGTCTGAGCTGCAAGCGTGTACTGAATGGCAGGTGTAGTGACCTTTCTTTACCACCAGGTTTACAAAGCCACACATTTCGCTCATACCAGTCAGCAAGGTACTTAGGTGAAATATACACCTCATTCACCACATATTCCTTCACTGTCTCACACCTTTCAATAGGTCACTCCCACGTGAGCTCCCACGTCACGGCAGGTCCTGTCCGCACTTGTACAGTCAGCAGAGGGACTACGATATACTCTATTTTTACACTGCCGTTTTTGGACTTTCCTGGAGGCACGTGATCTGGCCTGTCACGGCAGGTCCTGCCCGGATTGTTTTATTCAATTCTCAACGGACGGTTCTTATACACTGCAGGAATTTGCATTTATCGGTTCCCAGCTACCGACATCAGGATTTCCACCAAGCCAAGGGAGGCGGATTCAAGTTTTACTCTGCTCCAGGACTAGGGAGCGGAAGGAGGATTGTTTTTACGAGATTGTAAGGTAACACCTGAGTTTGCAGGTTGGATTTCAACTTTACTGGATTCACCTACCTATGAACGATTGCCGGTTGGAATAGTTTTGTGCAATACATTTACTCAACATCTTTGAGCTTTTTTTCTATATACATAGGTACCGGGACATATTTTATATATACAATCTTATTTTTGTCCTTTACTACCAATTCTATATTCTGACCTAATGTGATATAAACAGATTTATGAATCAATTCACTATGGGAGTGGTTATTTCCTAAATAGGCTTTCTTTATCACTTTCTCACTGGGCGTAGTCCAATTTCACAATTGCATATTTACCTATTGTAGGATTATTTTATTGTTTATTGTTTAATGTTTTTTCATTTTTCTTAATACATATTATATATTTACACTGTTTTGTTTCAAGTTTTTATGTGCGCAAACTACTTGTTTTAAAATAATTGATAGTTGTCTAATTGACAGCTCTCAATTATTAACCTGCCTTAAGGTCACCTTTCAATACTAGGTGACATTAACGCCTTATTAACCCATTCGCCACCGCTACAGGGCAATGGGAATAGACGGGCAAAGTGTCAGAAAGGGCGAATCTAATTATAGATTTGCCCTTTCTGGGGTGTCTGGGGGCAGATGTTAGTAGCCAGAGGGGGCACAAAAAAATGTACCCTCCCTAGGCTAATATTATCTGCCCCCACTCGCTTGCTTTGTCTGTCTGGTGGAGAAAATACAGCGGGAGCCCACGCATTTTTTTTTCAACGAATTTACACCTTTAATTAACCCTACATGTCTGAAATTTTGCACAAATACACATATGTAATTGTAAGTTCAAACCATATATCAAAATACAGGAAATGACATGGTTAACTGTGTGGAAACAATGTATCATTTCATGTCGGCTTCTGTGATTTCACAAAAGCCGGCAATTGAATTAGCGTCTATTACAGTATGTAGAAGTCTAGGAACTATAAATATATGTATATATATGTCACAATGACATGTATATATATATATATATATATATATATATGTGTTCTATGTGTATATATCTATTCTTTTTTTTGTGATTTAAATACTATTCTTTTGGATCCATTATATGTCAGTTTTGCAAGCCTGCGAGAAATTCTCGCAAGTCGGATGAAAATCGGATGTTACAAGGTACACACACATGCGACTAAATCGCATCTTTGAAGGAAAATCGGATGCCAGAAGGATGTGTGATGTTTGCATTTTGATCCGACAATCGACCGACTAAAACGGTCTGATTTTTTGTAGTTGTGTGTGACGCCGGCCTTATACTAATAAAAACTACAGTTTGCCCCTCTAAAAAAATAATCCATCACTCAACTTTGTCAGTTACAAAAAAAAATGTATTATGTGTGACCGTATAGTAAGAGCTATACTCTTACAGTACGGTCACACATAATACATTTTTTTTTGTAACTGACAAAGTTATGTGTGACCGTATAGTAAGAGCTATACTCTTACAGTACGGTCACACGTAATACATTTTTTTCCAAAATAAATTTTATCTTACACAAGCAACATAAACAATTCATATTTGGTATCACCATTTTCATAGTGACCTAAACTCTTTATCCTGCCCAGTAAAAACAGTAAAGTAAGGCCGTACTGTGGGGCCTCAGGCCTTTAAAGGGAGGCCAGCATGACAAAGTTGAGGGGACCATAGGTGGGCGGATATATGGTAGGGCTGGTTAGGATAGGGTTAATTTGCCTCAGGGATGTGAAAGGGTTGGGAGGGGATGGAGTAGGAGGGGAAAAGGAGGGGGTAGTATATAAAGGGCAGTCACATGGTTGGGGCAACCATTTTAGGTGCCCCACAGTAAGAAGAGCAATCTCTTACCTGCTAGCATGATGGAGGTTGACCTCATGCTGCAACAATTGAGAGACGCTGCCAGCTCCAGGGGCTCGGGGTGGCTGCAGGCATCAATTCAGGGCCTGCTTCAGGGGGGAGCCGGACATCCTCATGCTCAGGACGTCGGGCGACGGCCTCGGAGAACTAGGCCTCCGGAGCGCCTCAGCCCTGAGGTAACCCCCAGGGTTCGGCGCCGTGTTAGGAGCCCCTCCGGGGACCCTCCAGCTCAAAATTCGCGCGGCAGGCCGGGAGCGCGTGAGCCTGGAGCTGGGAGGAATCCGCATGACAGGCGGTACCCACAGCGGGGGGAGGTGTCGGCCTCCCCTTCTACAGATGCGACAGGCGGAGAGAGGGAGCCGGGATCAGGAGCGGCTGCGGCGCTGGGCTCAGCATCAGACCCAGCTCGGCATGGGAGAGAGCAAATGCGGGGGCCTGCTAGTCGGGTGCCCTCTGCTCCGGTGAGCTCAGATGGAATCGCCTGCCCGGCGCTGACGCAGAGGCCCAGTTCAGCAAGCGCTGCACCAGCAACATCGCGCGCAGGCCCCTCTTCAGCTCGGCGGGGAACAGCAGCTCGTCGGCGAGGAGCAGCAGGACAGGCCAGGGAGAGCAGAGCAGCTGGTGTGTGCAGGAGAGTTAGCCCCGCCCACTCACTGGCTGCTGCAGAAGATAGAGGAGATGACGGCCAGCATCATGCTGGGCTCAGCGCAGGGAGAGATGCTGAGGGGGAGGCAGGCACCCGGGCTTATGACACCGCTCCAGGAGGGTGGGGGGAGGACGAGCCCATAATAATATGCAACAGCCATCTCGCCCTGGGACTTCAGCAGGACAGTATGCGGCACCTAGCTGCATGGATCACGCAGCGGCCACCTGGGGCCGGCTGTATGGGCCCACAGGATCGTCGGCTCCAACGAATGAAGACGGACAGGACGCCGAACGCATACGCCCGGATTCAGGATTGGCGGCTGCTGGGAACACAGCACCCAGGCAGCCAGGTGAGGCACATTCAATGTCACATTCTTTAACGTCACTAGCTTCTAGTGTAATTAGACAGGAGGAAGTGGCTGGGAGGGGAGCTAGTGCCGGTATGGGGACAGTATTACAGGGTTTAAAGGAGTTAGTTAGATTATGGGAATATGGAAGCGGGCAGGGGGAATCATCGCCTGTATCAGCTTGGGTGGGTAACAGGGGGGATGAGTTGACATCCGGGGTTGTTAGATCAGGGGGTTCTTCCGTTGTGGGACAGGGAAGCAGGACAGAGAGCCCAGGGATTTCTAGGAATACGGGGTCGGAAAATGCGTTAAGGGGTAAAGGTAATGGGGGATACAGCTGAGCAGGATAAGGATGAAACTGTGCGGCTGGATGATTCAGCCAGAGGGGAAGTTTATGTCTGTTTTGAAGGGCCTTTAGGGGCACATTTAAAGCAAGAAGTTAGAGAAAGAATTTGGAAAGGGGAATATGTGGAAATTTTTTCGTTGCTTCCGCTGGAGCACTTTAATTTAGATAGGTTACGAAAGGATGAGACAAAAAAGGACGAGGAAGAGAAGAGGAGGTTTAGATTAATTCCCCGCACATTCGCCAACTGGCTGCAGGCGTTTGCTATATTAGCCAGTGTTATCGGGGAAAAAGCACCAGAGAACTGTTCACCACTTTTCTGTTACATGGACACAATTGGCGAGGCTCATAGAGTTTATGGTGGGCAGGGTTGGCTAAGATATGATGAACAATTTCGTCAACGGAAGGCAGTTAGGCCTAGTATTCGCTGGGACCATAAAGATATTTCTTTATGGATGAGAGTAACGGCCCCAGCTAGATCAGGGCAGGGGTATCAGCCTTTTCCAGGGGGCACCGGGGGTTCAGGACAGTCAGGACACTCGGTGGCGGTACAAAAGGGACTGTGCTTCTCTTTCAATGAAGGAGCGTGTAAATTTGGAGAAAAGTGTAAATTCAAACACGAATGTTCGTCATGCGGAGGTAATCATGGGTCATCAAGATGTTTTAAATCAGGAAGACAGAAAGGATCAGAGGGTATTGAAAAAAGGGGAGACCCCAATTCGGCTGCCAGAGATGGAGCATTTTCTAAATAGTTACCCGGATAAGGAGGCGGCAACGCTAATACGCGAAGGTTTTAAAGAAGGTTTTAAAATTCCCTTTGTAGATGTTGAGGTGAAGTTGTCAACCAAAAATTTGTAATCTGCCAATCAGTTTCCACATGTGGTCACAGAAAAATTATACAAGGAGGTTGCATTGGGCAGAATGGCGGGACCTTTTGACACCGCTCCTATTGACAATTTAAGGGTTTCTCCTTTAGGGGTGGTGCCAAAAAAGGAGCCAAATAAATTCAGGTTGATACATCACCTTTCATTTCCAAAGGGATTATCGGTTAACGACGGGATTGACCCACAACTGTGTTCTGTCATATACACATCCTTCGATGCGGCGGTAAAGTTAGTTGTGGGTGGCACGGTGGCTCAGTGGATAGCACTGCAGCCTTGCAGCGCTGGAGTCCTGGGTTCGAATCCCACCTAGGACAACATCTGCAAGGAGTTTGTATGTTCTCCCTGTGTTTGCGTGGGTTTCCTCCGGGTACTCCGGTTTCCTCCCACACTCCAAAAAACATACTGATAGGGAATCTAGATTGTGAGCCCCATCGGGGACAGCGACGATAATGTGTGCAAACTGTAAAGCGCTGCGGAATATGTTAGCGCTATATAAAAATAAAGATTATTATTATTATTATTAGGGATTGCGGCAAAGGGGCTCGTTTGGCTAAGACCGATATAGAAGCGGCTTTTCGATTGTTACCAGTTAATCCTGACAGCATGCACTTGTTAGGTTGTTTTTGGGAAGGTTTTTTTTTTCGTGGATCGTTGTTTGCCGATGGGATGCTCGCTGTCATGTGCTTATTTCGAAACTTTCAGCACATTTTTAGAATGGACGGTAAAAGAGGTGTCGGGGCTCAGGTCATGTATTCATTACCTAGACGACTTCTTGTTTGTTGGTACGGCGCAGTCTTCTGATTGTTCGGTGTTATTGCACACAATGGAGAGTGTGGCTAAAAAATTCGGTGTACCTTTGGCGGCGGAAAAGACTGTAGGCCCAGTGACATCGCTGAGTTTTCTAGGTATAGAATTTGACACAGAGTTAATGGAGTGTAGAATCCCAAATGACAAACTGCTAGACATGAGAGCAGAGGTGAAACGAGTTGGGGCTTTGAAGAAAGCTACGTTACGGGAGGTCCAATCATTGTTGGGAAAATTAAACTTCGCGTGTCGGATCATGCCGATGGGTCGGGCGTTTTGTCTCAGATTGTCTTTGGCAACGGTGGGGATCAGGGCCCCATCGCATTTCATCAGGCTTAGGAGAGAGCTGAAAGATGACTTAAAAGTTTGGGCACTATTCCTTGATTCTTATAACGGAAAATCCATCTGGATTGCGCCAATGGTGCCAGCTGAGTCTCTGGGCATTGTATTAAAATTCGTCGGATGAGCAAGGTTTTAGTTTGTCTTTCCATGATGAGTGGCTAGCAGAACAGTGGCCTCGTTGGTGGGTTGAGAAAGGCCTGTCGGTCAATCAAGTATTGCGTGAGTTGTTCCCTATAGTCGTAGCATTAACGTTATGGGGTGAGAGAGTACGGAATAAAAAGATTTGCTTCGGATGTAGGTCGGTGGGGGCATTGAGGGCGATCAATTCGTTATCTTCACCGGATCACACAGTGGTAAGAGTGCTACAGCATTTGGTTTGGATTGGGCTGACTTTTAAACTGTGGGTTATTGCTGAAGAGAGACAGGAGACTGACTACTCTAGTTTTGAAGTTCTTTTGTGTTCACAGTGGGAACGAATTGGAGAGACGGGTCGTCAATCGGATCTCAAGAGGCTGGAATGTCCGGAAGGTTTATGGAATCTTCCCTTGGGGCAGTAAAATTTTTATTATCTAGGTCCTTGGCGTCAGGAACATGGTCTCATTATAGAAGGGCATGGGACAGTTGGGCGGTTTGGAAAGAGAGTTTGGAGGCGGAATTAGAGGACGAGGTTAAATTGTTATTGTTGTTGGGTCACAACTGGGAAGCTGGTTGGTCGGTCCCAAAGATTAATAATTTCTTAGCGGGTTTGGCGTTTGGATTTAAGTGCAGGGGTCAATGGGATTTAACTAAGGAGTTTTTGGTTTGGCAATTGGTCAGGGGGTGGCGGAAAGGTTGGAAGGTGTTGGATGGCAGACGCCCGGTTTCTTATGAGATATTATTAATTTTGGGAGATTAACTGAGTGAGGTTTGTTCTTCTCAAAAGGAGGTGACGTTATTCAAATTGGCTTTTTCCTTAGCATTTTTTGGGGCTTTTCGTCTTGGAGAGCTGATTAGTCCATCTAAAACTCGGAAAGGTGGGCTACTTAGGGGCGATGTGGAGGTGCTTGGGGACAGGGTAATGTTATTCCTGCGCTCTTCAAAAACAGATATATGGGGAAAAGGTTGTAAGGTGGTTCTTTTCGAGGTGCAAGGTTCACCTTTATGCCCAGTGATGTGTGTGAAGAATTTCTTAAAAAGGGGAGGCAAAGGTGATGAGCCATTGTTGGTACATGAGGATGGTTCTTTTCTTTTCGCTTTCAATTTTTGTCAATATTTAAACGTTGTTTAGAAAAAGGTGGGATAGCGGCAGAGCAGTATAGCGGACATTCATTCCGCATCGGAGCAGCTACAGAGGCAGCAAGGAGAGGTCTTGGGGACGAGACAGTGATGAGGATCGGGCGATGGGAGTCAGCAAGATTTCGGTCATATGTGCGTTTATCGTTGGTGTAAATGGTTTATATTTGTATTGGTGTTATTCTGTGTTTCTATTGTTTCTGTTTTCTGTTTTAGGTACGGGCCAACTGCTTACTTGGATCATGGGCCATTCCTTCGTTTTTTGGGAGGCTTTGAGAGCAGACGTTCGTCCGAACGTGAGGCAGCTGGGAGTGCTGAGGTCAATAGCGTTGTTGAGGTGGATCGGAAAAAGGGGCATGGTATGGAAGCAGTTGGTCCCGGAGTTCCATAAATTTGTTCGGCTTGACAGAGCTCCTGATGTTCTGGTAGTACACTTAGGGGGTAATGATCTGGCTAAGCGCACTTGCAGGGAATTAATTAGGGACATAAAATTCGACATGCTGAGGCTGTGGTCCATGTTTCCTAAGCTGTTGGTGGTTTGGTCAGATATCATTCCCAGGAAGGTCTGGTACGGGGCTAGGTCCGTTCAAGGTGTAAATAGAGCCAGAATCAAATTGAATAGTGCAGTATCCCGATTTATGGTGAGAAACGGAGCGATTGTGGTTCTACATACAGAGTTGGAGTCAGGTGAAGGGGAATTCTGGAGGAAGGATGGCATTCATCTGAATGCAATAGGCCTTGATTTATGGTGCCTAGCAATTCAGGAAGGTATAGAAAAGGGCTTGCAACTTTGGAGGGACATAAATGTTTAAGGGGTCAGAACATTTATGTTGGTGGCGCGGGGGGGAGGAGGTCCTCGAGGTTGGTGGTGATAGAAAATGGCGGCTTGGAGGGGTGGGGGATCGCAAAGGTCCTGGACTCCCCCTTGGGTGGATCACGTGAATGGAACGGTACGGTTATACCGGCAAGTGGATATGGGAGCCGTGGGCAGTTACGGCAGAGATTGGCCAGGCGAGTTTATTAAGGTCTCCGAGCTGGTGCTTAACGGCTGGAGACAGGATTCGACCTGGGGCGACAAGTTTTAGGAGATAAATACGAGGAGTTTACGGTTTGGGGCCTCGAAGATCGCCCTTCCCCCAATTGTTGGTAATTATTGTTAAATTGTTTCACAAAATATTAATAAAAGGCTGCTGTGGCCAATTTATCCAATAAAGTGTCTGGTGATTAATTTGTGGGAGAGAGTTGTGGGTTATGGGCTAAGGACATGTGAGTTGGTAGAAGGGAAGGGTTTGTAAACACCGGGATCCCGAATACCCACTTGTCAAGTAAGGTCGTACTGTGGGGCCTCAGGCCTTTAAAGGGAGGCCAGCATGACAAAGTTGAGGGGACCATAGGTGGGCGGATATATGGTAGGGCTGGTTAGGATAGGGTTAATTTGCCTCAGGGATGTGAAAGGGTTGGGAGTAGGGTTGAGCATTCCGATACTGCAAATATCGGGTATCGGCCGATATTGGCTGTATCGGAATTCCGATTCCGAGTTCCGATATTTTCGTCTTATCGGATACCGGAATCGGGATTGTCACTGTCACTGTCAGTGTCCGTCGGTCGGGTCTGTCAGGAGTCAGCGGCACTTACCTGGCAGAAGATCTCCGGCGGTCACGTCCTGGACTGCTTGATGGCCGCAATCTTCTTTCCCCGGCGGTCACATGCAGTTTCTCGCGATAACTGCAGTGACTGCTGGGTAATCCCGGCCGTAAAGCAGTCAGTCCGATGACGTCACCGCCGGGGAAGCAGGTAATCAGCTGTGCTGCGCCGGGATGTCAGGCTCTGCCTGTCATTGCGATGTAGCAGAGTTGGATCGTCGTGGGACTGTCGTTATGGACTGCGTCGGACAGGTGGTATACTGTTGGTTTTTTTTTTTTTCTTTTTTTACAGGAGATCGATGGCGTCGCAGGAATGAGAGTACAATAAAATTAATGAAAACTGTGTTGTCTCTTTTATTTCATTAAAAGACTTTTTTCTTGCTTTGTCTTTTTTTTAAACATTTAATAACTTTGGGATTAATAATGGATCGGTGTCTTATTGACACCTCTCCATTATTAACCGGGCTTATTGTCACCGTGCAATCAACGGTGACATTAACCCCTTATTACCCCGCTTGCCACCGCTACAGGGCAAGTGGGAAGAGCCGGGTAAAGTGCCACAATTGGCACATCTTTTGATGCGCCAAATGTGGGGCTGCTGTAGCCTGGTATTATCAGGCTGTTGAGGGCCAAAATCCATGGGCCTTGACAGTCTTTTAATACCAGGCCGCAGCAGTCTGCATTTTACTTGGCTGGTTAACAAAAATAGGGGGGATCCCCACGCCGTTTTTTTTTCGAGGGGATCCCCTATTTTTGTTAACCAGCCAAGCTAAGCAGACTGCTGTGGCCTGGTATTATCAGGCTGGCAAGGTCCATGGATATTGGATCCTTACCAGCCTGAAAAACCAGGCCTCAGCGGTCTGCTTCATCTGGCTGGTTAACAAAAATAGGGGGGACCCCACGCCAATTTTTTTCGAGGGGATCCCCTATTTTTGTTAATCAGCCAAGATATGCAGACTGCTGTGGCCTGGTATTATCAGGCTGGCAAGGTCCATGGATCTTGGCTCCTTAACAGCCTGAAAATCCAGGCCTCAGCGGTCTGCTTCATCTGGCTGGTTAACAAAAATAGGGGGGACCCCACGCCAATTTTTTTCGAGGGGATCCCCTATTTTTGTTAATCAGCCAAGATATGCAGACTGCTGTGGCCTGGTATTATCAGGCTGGCAAGGTCCATGGATCTTGGCTCCTTAACAGCCTGAAAATCCAGGCCTCAGCGGTCTGCTTCATCTGGCTGGTTAACAAAAATAGGGGGGACCCCACGCCAATTTTTTTCGAGGGGATCCCCTATTTTTGTTAATCAGCCAAGATATGCAGACTGCTGTGGCCTGGTATTATCAGGCTGGCAAGGTCCGTGGATCTTGGCTCCTTAACAGCCTGAAAATCCAGGCCTCAGCGGTCTGCTTCATCTGGCTGGTTAACAAAAATAGGGGGGACCCCACGCCATTTTTTTTCGAAGGGAACCCCTATTTTTGTTAATCAGTTCCCTCTGACGTCACTGATGGTGTCCCTGGCTGACCTGAAGTGAAAGTGGAAAGCAATCAATTAAGCTTTCCACTTAAGGGCCCGTCTCACATAGCGATATCGCTACCGAGATCGCTGCTGAGTCACTAGTTTTGTGACGCAGCAGCGAGCTCACCAGCGATATCGCTGTGTGTGACATTCAGCGACGATCAGCCCCCCTGCCGGGTATCGCTGATCGTCGCTGAAATGTCAGGACCTTTTTTTGATCGCTGGTTTCCCGCTGACAGGCACACATCGCTGCGTGTGACAGGCGGGAGACCAGCGATCCGCTGGTAACCAAGGTACACAGCGGGTTTCCAGGCGCGGGGCTGTGCCTAGAAACCCGCTGTGTACTTTGGATACCAGCGCCCTGATGCAGGGAGCTGGTATCCAAGGTACACAGCGGGTTTCCAAGCGCTGCGCGGTGCCTGGAAACCCGCTGTGTACCTTGGTTACCAGCGGATCGCTGGTCTCCCGCCTGTCACACGCAGCGATGCGTGCCTGTCAGAGGGAAACCAGCGATCAAAAAAAGGTCCTGAATTTCTGCGACGATCAGCGATACCCGGCAGGGGGGCTGATCGTCGCTGAATGTCACACACAGCGATATCGCTGGTGAGCTCGCTGCTGCGTCACAAAACTAGTGACTCAGCAGCGATATCGCTATGTGAGACGGGCCCTTAAGCGATGTTACCCGCAGTGTCGCTGTCCCAGATCGCTGCCTGAGCTGCCTGTTTGGCAGCTCAGCAGCGATCATGTAGCGATACACCAGCGATCCTGACAAGTGCATATCGTTGTCGGGATCGCTGGTGTATCGTTATGTGACACCCAGCCTTTACTCTCCTGTCAGGCAGGAGAGGAACTCATTCATTTGGGTTTACTGTGAGGCTGCAGCATTAGCTGCGGTCCCTGCAGTAAACATTAACCCTTTCTGAAGGATTACACCGTGGGACCTGACTGTGCATGGGATAGGTAAGAATAATTTTGCTTTTTTATTTTATTTTTATTACAGGAAATGGTTTTTGCAGTAAAATAAAAGATGGTCAAAAACATGTGTCTTTATTTCATTAAAATGATTTTTAATTAAAGTGTGTGTGTTTTATTTTTATTTCATGCAATAGGATTAATAATTGATAGTTGTCTAATTGACAGCTCTCAATTATTAACCTGGCTTAAGGTCACCTTTCAATAGCAAGGTGGCTTTAACCCCATATTAACCCATTCGCCACCGCTACAGGGCAATGGGAATAGACGGGCAAAGTGCCAGAAAGGGCGAATCTAATTATAGATTTGTCTTTCCTGGGGTGTCTGGGGGCAGATGTTAGTAGCCGGGAGGGGGCAAAAATAATGGTCCCTCTCTGGGCTATTATTATCTGCCCCCACTCACTGGCTTTGTCTGTCTGGTTGCGAAAATAGGGCGGGAGCCCACGCATTTTTTTTCAGCAATTTTACACCTCATATATATATATACATGTCATTGAATTTGTGACACATATATATATATATATTTATATTTGTAGTTCATACACTTCTACATAGTATAATAGCCGCTAATTCAATTGCCGGCTTTTGTGAAAATGCAGAACCCGACATGAAATGACACTTGGTGTACATAGGGTTAACCATGTCTTTTCATGTCCTTTGCTATCTAATTTGCACAAACAATTAAATCAGTCTATGTGTGCAAAATTTCACACCTGTAGGGGTTAATTAAAGGTGTAAATTCGTAGCAAAAAAGTCAGTTTTTTTTACAACGAATTTACACCTTTAATTAACCC